>JAJHJA010001301.1:0-41724 GCA_021202915.1 Heliconius himera
GACGAAAATCTAAGTAATTCATCAACAAAAGCCATAAGTTGTGATAATATACCCAATAAAATAGATAGTTCACAAAATACAGGATCATGTAAGAAACCAAATTTCCCATATGCTTTTTTACGATCAAAATTATCGGTTTTACCTGAAGAAAATAGCATGGCTTCTCAACACAGATCTATATCGGTTAGGCAGAGCTTTTCAGAGAGGATAGATCGCAAATCTCCAAAATTAAGGAGAGATAGAATGTTTTTACCTAATTCGAGATCTGAAGAGAGATACCAGAGTAGTGACAATATTTCCGTCCACGAAGACAATATTCTAATGAACGGGGGCTTACGCAACAATTACGATTTCGCAAGAAGTTCAATGAGAAGCATTAATGAAAACGACTTAAATCCATATCAATGTCGCCGTATTGAAGATGTACCTAGAAGATCTTCTATGATATCTCAAAAAGCACCTTTTGATTATGATCCAATGTTAACACCAAGAAATAGAAATAGTTTGCCAGTATATGAATATCGGACAGCCCTAGGTTCATCACAAGATTTAAAGAATGATCTTGCATCTTCAACCCAGAGTATACATCAAGAAGTCCTCCAAGCCCACCGATTGAGTAATTATGTAAGCTCTAATGAATCTGGCTATGACAGTGATGGTAGACCGACCGATGAGCATACTAATCATTCTCCACCAGTCTATTTGTGTAACACAAAAAACTACATCAAATACTGTAAATGGTGAATTGAGTCATAGTACGTTTTCACGGCAGTTAAGTTTAAATAACAAGCTTAGTGGAAACAAAGTTCAGGTCCCAATGAGAAGAAGTTCTACTCCTTGTGCATTATTTCCTTTAGATAAAAATTCGTCTTATGAATATGAAAATGAACACAAAGATGTTAACAGATACAAAAGCAGTGAAGTGAGTCAATTTATTACTATAGACTACAATGACGCTAAACCACCCCCACTTCCAAAGAAAACTATCAATAAAAAAAGTCCGTACATTTATAAAACCATTATGTTAGACGAACGTGTTCAAACTAGGAAAATTAAGTTATTACAATCCCAATTACTTTCTGTTGATCATTCTTCTACACCTAATCTCAGTGAAAATGTGAATATGTCTGAAGATTTTAACATTCATCAAATTCAAGAAACAGACATACTAGGCAGAGGACCTTGTACAAAACGGTTTAGAAAAATCAGATTATTAAAATCTAGATTAGATGAAAGCCTGGGAGTTTATCTAGCACAGCATTAGAGTAGATTATGAAAACGGCAGTGGTACTAATTACGAAATTCGTTATATTGTGGTAAAACTTGATTTTGATGGTATAGCTCATAGAGATGGAAGACTCCGAATAGGTGATGAAATAGTTAATGTGAATGGAAAAGTTTTAAGGGGGCTATCGTCCCTGAGAGACGTTCAACATATCGTTAATTCTTGTTCCACTGAAGCAACTTTTGAAGAAGGTACGTTATTCCAAAGATATCAAGTAGATCTGGTTTATGGCACATGACGAAATATCTCCCATAATATTAAGTCGTATTATTAATAATCAGCCTTATGAACAAAGTCAAATGCAATCTATGTCAAGTATTCCACCTGATATTATACCACAAACTATACATAAACCATCAACATCAAGTCAAATTGTAATTGAAACTCATTTTCCAAGTGAAGATCCGTCATATAATCAAAATTTAAGTACTATGAATGAACATTACAATGAAATAATGGAATCAAACAAAAAATGTGAAGTTGGAGTGCAGGTAAACAATAGTCTATTGTCATCAAATCAAAAAAGTGACGACGAAAAATTATTAGAACGCAACTGCTATACACAATCTCATCCGTCTCTTCAAAATATCACAAATATAGAAATTTCAATGAGAGCTTCTCCAACATTGAGACACTCAAATAACAATAATTATAGGCCGATATCACTTCATAACTCGAGACCACAACCAGTACTTGGTGTACCGATTTGTAACGATAACGCTTCAAATGAAATCAAAGAAAACCCTTCCCACTACATAAAGAATGCACAAAGATTATATCAAAATAGGTCATTTGAAAGTATACCAGAGCAACTGAGGTGCAACAGTAGTCGTAGTCGATTTTTCAATAGAGTTGGGTCACAAAGATGTTCGCCAAACTATGGAGCACATGTATCACGACACCAAGAATATAACAACAGCTCAGAAAATATACATATTTCTCATAACACATTGCACAAAGCAGAATTTTGGAAAGGATCTGGTCACAAAAGTCTTGGATTCAGCATTGTTGGAGGAACAGATTCTCCGAAAGGCCAAATGGGAATATTTGTTAAAACAGTCTTTCCAAACGGTCAAGCTGCTGATAAGGGAACTATCTATGAAGGTAAATTTATTAAAAAACAAATACACATTAATATAAAGATATTATTATTATAAATTTAAGTAGAAACAAAATTAATTTATTAAAATATTTTATGCAAAAATAATTTAATTTTAAGGTGACGAGATCTTGTCTGTTAACAACGTACCGACGCGTGGACTGAGCCACGCAGGCGCGATATCGTTGTTTAAGCAAGTTAAAGAAGGGAAAATAGAATTGACGCTTTCAAGAAGAAGGTAAAATTAATACACAGTATTGTAAAAAATATATTGAATATTGTTCCTTGTTAAATAATAAATTTTATTGTATTTTTAGAGCTCCAAGGTCAAGATCCGTGGAACCTCTCGGCAATTTTCGTGGTGACACCAAAAGAGATTAATGCTAGATGCGCCCCAAAGACAGTTTAACATGTTTTCATTAAGTGCAATAACTTTTAACATTTTACTTTACTATTTGGCCAAAGGCGACAACATTTATTACTATTTAGGAATACGTAAATGTTTAAAGGTACGTGGTACTGTATGGAGTTAAAGCTAATTAAATAATCCTTGCTACTAAAAGCTTATTGGTGTTAATTAGAAAAATAAAATCGCTAAAGTATATGTTACACATTTTGTCAGCTTTATTAAAATATAAAAATATTATTGTTGTATATAATGCGCCACGCTTCCTACTTTCATTAATTAAAATACATAAATATTATGTAGTCATGTGTCGATATTATATGTGAAATGTTGATAAGTATTTTATAATGTGAATATAATAAGACTGTATGTAGTATCTACTTGTAAGCTCTCGTGTTAGATATGATATTACTTATATGATAATTATAATATCCCGTTAGGAATGCTAGATCTCGTTACTCGCTGTAATTGTACGTATTCCACTAGGTGCTAAATATGTTCACCTTAATTTATATCTTCTATAATAATAATAATAATAATAATAATAACAGAACTCATGACTTTAAACCTAATATTAAATAGACTGATAATTCGATATTCTATGACAATTCTTTGTACCTATATTCACTACCAAAGGTTAGTCATAATGTGGGTGTTATTTAATCAATCTACGACACTTTCTATATAACTGTATTACAAGTTACTCTCAAGTGACAGCGAATGTACTCCGTCCATTTAAAATTGTTTAAAGGGTCAATTATCATTTTATATTCAAAATTGGGTAAACTGTGAAAAATTGCATGTTTATAACATGTGAATATTACAAATTGAACTGAAACCATCCAAAAAACGATCGAAATTAAAAGAATTATAAATAAGATAATCCAAAATCAGTATTGATAAAATGATAGTTATAATATTTGTAAATAAATTGTTAAGGTATCTCCCAATGCTTCCACATCATTAGTTGAAAATAAAAACATTTATAAGTACAAAGGTTTTTTTATTAACAACATTTGATAATCTAAAATAAAAGCTATATATAAATATAATATAATAATCATAATTATAAAATATTCACTCTAACAGCTGTTATTATCATAATACGACGCTGGAGGGACAACGAAGGCACTTTATTTATTACCGTCATTACGAAATCTCCTGCACACAACACAACCGTTACAAAAACTAATTTTCTTGTCAATATTAATTATTTAATATCGCATAAAATAGCAACTCCTCGCAGTATCCAGTGATCGGGATTCTTAATTGTGGGCAACCAAAGAGGAGTAATGAAAGTGAGATCTGTGCGACATGGTTTTTTATACACAGGGCACTGAAACAAAAGTTAGAAGTTAACCATTTTATAATAACAGCACTTCAAACCCACTGTCACTTTTAAGTGAAAGCTAGGTAAATGCAATATTGAAAGTAATGTACAAAGATATCAAAATAACATTATAATCGCATTGCCCTTAGATGAGTACAAAGCATATATGATATTATATTAGGCATGATACATACAATATTTCGTCATAGTTTGGAATAACGCTAATGCTCCTGCAATTTCGCTTATGATTTGGCGAAGAAATTTGATTTTATCGATATAATGTTATAAGTGCCTAAGTTTTTTGCTTTAACCTGACCTAACCTAACCAGTAAGTAATATTTTTTCAAATTTTATTAGATTATTATTATTTTTACACATATAAATATTAATGAATAATATATGTTACGATGCTATAAAAAAATGGATTCGCATTTTCACTCACTTGGTAAAGTTTAGGATCTTTAGGAGCAGTAGAATTGATAGCATAAATGTGTACCACAGGTAATGCTGTATACAACACTTTCAATATCGACTCGCTCAGTCTTTGATTGCGTCGATCCCAACCAGCGCCGTCGAGAAACAAGCCATGAACGTAAACACCCTCCTGAATAAAAGAGATGTTACTTTATGAGAGTTTACTTTTTAATTTAGATTAAGAAAGAGTTTAATTAAAAGAAAAAAAAATGTTACATACATACATCATAGCTTCACGCTTTATCCCTAGCGGGGTAGTCAGAGAGAACGAGCGCGTAATGCTACGGTTACATGCCCTCCGAGGTCATACTATGTTTTTGAAGGTCAACCGAGGTTTCCCTCTACCTCTCTTACCACTCACTTTTCCATCATAAATCATTTTTGCCATCCTTTCATCATCCATTCGTTTGACTGATTCGTTTTCGAAGGTCAACCGAGGTCTCCCTCTACCTCTCTTACCACTCACTTTTCCATCATAAATCATTTTTGCCATTCTTTCATCATCCATTCGTTTGACGTGCCCAAACCAGCTGAGCATGTTCTCCTTCACTCTCACCGTAACATCCTCGCTAGTACCTGCCAATCTGTGTACCTCTTCATTGCGGATTCGATATCCTACGAAGAGATCGCATCTCCATGGCTTCTCTTCTTTCTTTTATTCTTCTTCTGTAATACCCACGTTAAGCTGCCATATAACAGTGTCGGTACCAACACTGCATTGTGTACGGCTAAACGCGCAGCTGTGCTGACGTTCCGCCGTCTCATCAATGCAGTTAAGGATCCGTTAATCCTGTTACAGGCAGCAATACGCCTTTCCACATACATCTCGTATCTTCCACCTCTACTGAACATACTTCCCATATATAAATATTTTAATGAAAGAATTAAAATTACAATTACAAGTACTAATATATTTCATATATCATAATAACAAATTATAAGGAGTTACCGGCGGAGGAGCCTTCACTTCCTCATAAGTAGATTTAGTAACATCATTATGAAGAGATACCATATCTAACGCCCAACCTTTATGAGCTCTAGTCACTTCTTGCCGCATAGCCGTTAAAAATCCTTAAAAATATATTTATGAAAAAAAAGGTCTGATTAAGTGTGTTAAAATATAACACACTTCATCAGAAACGACATTTTTATGTGTACAAAATAGTTGCATATAAATAAAATGAAATAGGAAATGAATGAGTTGCATTTCTTAAGCCCAAATTTCGCAACAATCACAATTTTCATAAGATTGCTGTTTAATGATTTGCATTTAAATAAGATAAATAAACTGTATATGGTAATCACTTAAAAAAAATACAATTTTCGTCCTATTGTATAAAATAATATAGGTATTGCAGACGTACAAAATAATAATAGCGCTATCTAATGACTATTTCTTAGAAAAAATAATATTTCTTCTTCTCAAAAAATATTGCTACAAACGAAAATCATAACGCTCAATTACATGATTAACAATTAACCTTGCGGATTAAAAAAGCCAGTCATCCAAAATGAGTACGGGCGCGCTTGGAAGCACCACGACGAGAACTGTATGTTACGCTCCAAAAACTCAGTGAACCAGAAGCCGAGAGTGGATGATGACCATGACCCCCTCTCCCATATTGTGGGGACTTTCGCATCGTATATATTGTCTAGAGAATCTCGAAGTGCCTATATACAAATTAAAAATGTAACTAAAAAATATTTTTTTTCCATAATATTGCATTTTTTTCGTTAAAAAATGAGACGAGACATTAAAAATAAAAAAAATACATCCATTTAATATATTTTTAAATTTAATTTTTAGTGCGAAAAAACATTTCTTGTTGTCAAAATGCAACGTTAAAAATGAAACGTAAACTCTACTCATACTTTATATGATGAAGAGTGCAATTAAAATACCTCATTCATGATAATTGTTCCGTCTATAGCGAGCAGTAAATCTTTAAGCGTAGTTCTCACTAGAGATATTACTTTCTGCATTCTGTCAATTTCCTGTCTCAAGAATATCACCATGGAATTCAGCATCCCGTAGTGTCGTAATCTTTAAAAAAAAAGTATTTATGCCATAATTGTAATCAATTATTTTCTTGGTACAAACAAGCAAAAGTTCGCTTGATGATACAAAATAACTAACTGTATAAAAAGAAGTAGCCACATTGCTATGACAAGGACAGTTCCCTTTAATTCATATTAAATTTAATAATTATTAGATTTTTATAAAAACATCCAAACAGAAAAAGTTTTAGTTAAAGAATTTACCTTTCTTTAACTTCATGAGGATCGAAGTTAGGTGGCACTTTCTCCAGCATCTCTTTGCTCTGTCTATACACAGATGCTTCACGGGTTTCTCCACCACCAGAACTAGACTCTTTAGGTTGAATTGATAATATTGTATCGAGTAATTCTTGTGTCTTATTTCTTTGATAACTAAAATAATAAGTTGTTTTCTTTACAATTATACATATATTGTTATAAATCATTGACTTGAATACCATATAGCCTTATAAATGACGAATGATGAATTATTGATGAAACATTTTTAACAGAAATAAAAACAGTGCTCTTATTGTGAACTCAGCACTCATAATTATGTTGAAACAATATTTTTGAAAAGCATCTTTGACTTAATTTACTTCGTATCAGTATACTTCATACTTAAGCAGTATACTACAATACTACTTTCATAGTTTGTTACAAAAATATAAACTAACGTAATATCAGCATTCGTATGTAAACCGTAAGCTTGCGGCGGGTCAGTAGTTTTCATTTTTTCAATTTCTTCGATATACTCGGGAATATTCTTAAATTTCATAATACCATAGCCCTTATAAAATTGGAATTCATCAGAGAACAACTGCTCCGTGAACCATACTTTACAGAACGTTTCAAGTAAACGGTTATCGTAATCATCGGTCACTCTACCACCGTATTGCACTGCAGACACCATATATCTGATACGAATAGTAAATTTTCTTATTAATATATATCACTATTTATTGAAATTAAAAAATACTACTTATATGATGTATAAGTAGGTTATCGTCATGTAAAGAAAAAAATCTACTATAACAGCTAAAGAAGCTAAACGCATGATGCGTTTATAGTTAGAAGGACGATACTAACTTGGGAGAATGAATAATTTTCATTTTGATTCCGCCACTGAACAAGCAATATGGGAAACAGATATGTCTTAACACTAGACATAGAGTATGTATATGCGGGATACAGATTGGTAATCCTAAAAAAAACAATACTTACCGTACTGTAGTCCAGCTGACAAGCTGACCAGGCTCTAATACATCCAAGTGATTCTGGACAAACATGCAAGATGCCAACCAATCAGCCGAATTGAATTCGTAAGGAATATTCCATCCCAGGGGACCAAATTTGCGTCGCTCTTGTACAACAGTATGTAGGAACGATATCGTGTAAATAAGGGGCAAATAAAATGGACTATCACTGTAATCTAGGAAATCCTGGCTCATAGAGTCGTACGTCCTCATCAAACCGGCTTTTACACCTTTATTATGTCAGAGAAAATAAGATGGGCAAATTGAGTAAAAATATTGCAAGCTTAATGCTTAGTTATATATCAAAATTAACTGGGGGATATGAATATTTTTTTTTTGCAAACAGGAGGTTGAAAAAATGCTTAAAATTAAACAAAGCTTTCAAATTATTATTAAGAAAATGTATGTACTCGTATTACATATTGCTATACGTACCTGAGGGAGGTTCACAAGTATATTTGATTGACATTTGTAAAAGAGTTATTGGGAATTTATTGTGAACTTCAGTCGTAATCCACAGTCTAAACCGCAAAAAAACAACATTATAAACATAATTTGATATTTGAAAGTTAATTAATGAATATCATAATCTTATATACCTAAACGTCTCATGAATTTTCTCTGGATCTTTTTCCAATTCACCAAATTGCTCCATAACTTCGGTCATATATTCTAAACCTAAATGGCAATTTTGTAATAACACCCATAAACCCTGTAAATTGATGTCAGAAAAAATTTCCCTTCTATATCCTAAATATATTATGTATTTTATGGATGTTAAATTAAATACAAGAGATCAATCAAAATGTTTTTTTTGTTGGCATATTAGTTGTTTCTCATTAAATATACCTACACAAAAAATTATGGCAAATATAAGTATAGTTTTTTTAGCTTTACGCTGTATCCTGAATCCAGCAGGAAAGACAGAGGGAAATGAAAATAATTCATTCAATCGAGTGGAAATCGAACTCACAACCGACACTCTTGCTGGCCGCTGCGCTACGACGTTTTAATATGAGTATAGATTTAAATTTGAAGTACCTCTTTCAATGCGCGGTCAATCAATTTCCTCGCGTGGACTTCCTGCCCTTGCCCCATTGATATCGAAGAACAAAGACATTCCAACCTCTTGGCAGTTTGCTCGATCGACGGCGTCGGATCCGACCCCATCGAAAGAAAACCAATTAAGGGAACTAATGGACGTGATTCTAGCACCATTTGCTTTAAACGTATAGTCATTGAATTAAGATTATACATACATAATACATACTATATAGCTTAGCAATGTTTTAAGTTTAAATTGTTAATTTTACCTCATAATTTACAATTACAGCTTCAGAAAACTTTGCTCCCATTGAGTGTATAACATATTTTCTGTAAAAAATATAGTATTTTTTTCTAACTATAGTAGAAAGATAAATAAATAAAAATACAGTAAAAAAAAAATAATAAAAATTCTTCCTAATATACATATAATTATTTTGCTCTCTAGGTAAACATACATTATAGCTAATATCATGTATCCAATATTTAAATATTTTTTCTTTTCACAAAAAATATGATGTGCTTACAAACTCTGTGCTAACGCGCGATCGGGACACCATGATCGAACCACCAAAAGTTTTCTAAAAACATCAAGCGTATGATATCCATCCGGTAACGGCTCATCTTCAGGAGCTTCCTTATCGAACCTTTGAAGCGATTATTTTTTTTGTTTTTTTTTAGCTTCACGCTGTATCCTGCACACAGCAGGGTAGGCAGAGGGAACCTAGTGTTAAGACACTCCGTTCCCCACTTTCTGCCGAATTCTGGAGGCATTGCGTGTTGAGTGGCAGAACTCAACGCCGCGCTTAACCTCGACACCAGAGCGAAGAAATGAATATAGTTATATTTGAATATACAAATATAAATTAGATAAAAATAAAGAATTTATAATATCTCTAAAATTTATTTTTCTCTAGTTTCACACTTTACCCAAAGTGGTCAGAGAAAACGAAACCCTTTCGCCTTTTCAGTACTTAAAATAATTGACAATTTAAATCCCCGTCATGAAAAGCTGTGAAAAGTAAAGAAACAACTAGAAAAGAGCTGATAATTTTTAAACGGCAGAATATATTTTTTGAATCCCGGCTAAGAACATCATCGATCAAGTGACCTTTCAAACAAAAAACTAAATCATTTTGATTTGTGTGTGCATCAACTTGGGAGCTACGATGCCACAGCCATGCAGACACACTTATACGTAGAGACGTCAAACTTGTAACACCTCTCTGTTATCGCCGAGGGTTAAAAATCTTTAATTACAATATAACCATATAAATATCGTAATCGCATTTTTGTGATTAAAAATAATTTGGACAGCAGTCATTTTTTTTTTAATTTAAAGGAAACATTCTGAAAAAAAAATATGCATTGTTCGCAAACTTGTGTAAGAGAGGGTAGATGGAGGTGAAAAAGATTATAAAAGAAATTAGAATTGTGTTAATCGGGAGCAGTTGCTTGTAGGGTACGTGCTACGTATAATTATCTATTTCCGAATAATTTAGAAACATATAACATATGTGTTTTAATTTTTTTTTTTTTTTTAAACGGTGACCACTCCTGATTCCTAACAGCATAATATGTATACTAGTACGTACCAATTTTTCCAGCCTTTCTCGTTATTTGACACTTGTTCCAATATATTAGTGAACTGCCTCAAACCAGACAGTTGAACCAAATTTAACCAAGACATATCAGTTAACCATTTAAATGGTTTTGCGGGACATGCATTCAAATCCAATGCAGCACCACCTTAAATTATATAAAATGAATACGGTATTTTTGTATTAAATACTAAACATCTAATGTTAATAGAAACAAGAGTAATTTACCTTTTATAAATGTCTGGAATTCGTCGTACGATACATACTCCCGTTGTAAATCTATTTTAAGAGTTAATAATACTGTGAAAAGATACTTGTGTTTCTCGTAAAATCCTCGACTAATATATTTCCATACGTCATACGTCTAAAAAAAGGTAATTATTGAATTTATGACGATATGTGAATAAGAAGAAAAAAATATTTAAATAAAAAGCATAAAACTAACTAAGTTTACTAACTAATTAATTTATAAATATAGGTATTAATAACTATTGTTTCGGCTCGAAGTATCTTGATTTTATAAAGCTGTAATTTATTATGATTCATCATTTTAACTTTACGAATAATAAGAATCAATTTATACTGAATACTAATATTATAAAGTTGCGAAGTGTGTTTCGTTGAACGCGCTAATCTCAGAAAGTCCTGGTACGAATTAAAAAAAATCTTTGTTGAATTAAATGTGACCCTCTTTATCTGCTGTCACTGTGAGCACTTCGAGCACTTAAAACGTGTCCAAGCGACCGAGATGACGAAACCGCTGGTTAAAAGCTACTGTACATTAAGAGAATTAACTAATTTAAATAACATATACCAAATATTCAATAATAAAGGCGATCCGCTTAAACGTAATAGGGCTCTGAGGGGATCGTTCCATAGATATATCGAATCTTTCGAGGAACTGCGCCAGCGACGTCTGATACATGTTGCACACCAGCGACATGTTGCAGATGAGGAAGTACAGCACGGAGCCGCGCGTGGCGACCGGACGGAACTCCTCACGAGCTATGTTTATTTTTTGTTCCGTCTCCTTTGCACCGTCTAGCTTTTCTTTTACCTTAAGAATAAGATATATATGTATAGATTGAGTTTTAAATATATTCTTGGGATATTTTGAGACACAAAACGAAAAGAAAAACAATAGTACCAATAAATATCTATATAGAAAATATTTTTTTGATGTGTAAATAAATATTACAAACACTTGATAATTTCCTATATACTGGATATTTTTACTGTTAACTTATTATACAATTCTTTTAGAGCTAGAAAATTTATTTTAATTTTGAAGAAATATATATTATATTATTTTTATTCGAATTTTATTGCTGTAGTGGTTTTACAGTCTCATTAATAACTCAATACCTATGTTAAAAATATGTTTATTGATTTAAATCCCGTCTGGGGCCCGAAAAAATGAAACACCACAAATTGCAGCGTGGAGTTCCGCCGTCTACACTCAATGTCTCGAAAAATGGAATGGAATGTGGCCAATCATGACAGACGAGCTACAGTGTAAAGCTGAAGTAAGTGAAATAAACAATATTTCTTATAATTTAATACTTACTTCAGTAGCAGTAGCCTTAGTAATATTAAGCACTTGGATCAAAGTCACGTCTTCGACTAACGACCCCTGTATAGTAGTTAATTTATGTAACAAATTCTCTTCCAATTCTTGCATTTTCCTTCTGTTTGCCGTTACGTCCATTATCAATTGCGTTCGTTCTGCTTCCATTTCCGCTTTCTCAGTCAATATCACACGTCCTAGCAATTGATCTTCTAGACCTGTTTAACGCAATTATACTAAAATATTAATTTTTTCAACGACAGTGTCATTTAGAATGTTCTTATAGAAAAAAATCTCTAGTACCTTATATTCATCTATTATTTTTAATAGGAAAAATAATTAGAAATTGAAAATTAACTATTGCTATAGGTATTATATAAGATGTTCAAAATTATATGAATTTTCTTTCAACATACTATAGTGTATCACTTTAATAAATTTACTAGGCACATAGAAATAGTTGCGAAATATTTGACACACGCGATCATAAAATATTAAAAATCTTCTTACACCATTTCTACCATATATGTATACCAGCTTCTCATCATAGTAAAGACACTATTTGATAAATAAAAAAAAAATAGCTTCAAACTGTATCCCGCATACAGCAGGGTAGGCAGAGGGAACCTAGTGTTAAGACACTCCGTTCCCCATTTTCTGCCGAATTCTCGAGGCATAGCGTGTTGAGTGGCAGAACTCAACGCCGCGCTTTGCCTTGGCACCAGAGCGAAGAAATGGAAATATACATTTAAGTAAATAATTCATCTGCTCGAGTGGGGATCGAACCCACAACCAATCGGTTTTACAGTCACACTTTGTGCCACTGCGCCGCGTGGCACCACGACTGGCCTCTACTAGTTGATAAAATAAAATAAATTAATAATTTATACCTTGCATTGTAACAGTAAAATCAATGATCGAAGTACGAGCAGATATCTCGGGCGTGTAGGCCGGGTTTGGTAGTTTCGTTGTTATATAAATTTTATGTCCCGCGGTCACGTCTATCTCTTTATCACCTAATTTTACCTTAAAACGTACATTTTATCTTGGTAATTTAATATGGTGTAGCGACTCAACTCAGATTTTCTTATAAATCTTATTTAATAATATTTATAAATTATATAAAATTATACAAATAACGCCAAATTTTAGGGTAGAATTTTACTTGGAAAACTAAGTAATACTTTTTAAATGCTTTCATGTCGAGTGTATGTAAAACAAGGAGGACTATGGAGAAAAAAATCGTATAATTATATTTAAAAAATAATAAAAAAAGTGAGAAAACATACTTTATATGTAGATCCTATCTTAATGTAATTCTTTTCTAAAATATTGTCTAAAGCAGGATCTAGTTCTTCAGCAACATCTTCTATTAACATGGGCCTCCCTAACGATACACAGTCTTCTACGTGATTTCTGTGCAATTCATTTGATTATTATTTTTGATATACTTAAATAAACTAAATTTACTTATCAACATATATTTTTTTTAGAAGGGAACTTTTAAAAAAATATTCCTTACTTTTTAGGTACTGATATGAATTTATAAAGTAAAGAAAGGTTGTTAAAACATTTCCTAAACTTTAAATATGTCATAAAACAACAACAAAAAGCCCGAGCCTTAATGAAAATAAACAGGAAACCTGAAATATTTATGATTCAGCGTAGTCACGATGAGTTCATTAAACTTTTCCATATTTTTTATCCAAATCTTCCCCTGCGTCTGCGGGTCGATGAGCAAGGGGAAGCGCGCCGCCTTCGTCACTATGATGCCGTTTTGTACCGACAGCTCGTCGGTCGGCAAACCACACAGGTTCCAATCACCTATCTTAAAAAATATATTAAAAATTGTAAGTATTATAATTAGTAATATTAACTTTATTAGTAAAGTATATATTAAATGTAATATTAGCTATTATTATTTATGATGTTATAACCAAAAAATCTAACATTACAAAAGTAAAAATACTGAAAAACAAAAGACAGTACATAAATATAACATTATTCTTAATTACATGGTATTGGTAAGAAATATTTCTTTAAAATCAACAATTTTGATTTGGACTAAATAATTAAAATTCTCTTGTATTTTATCTGTTAGAAAATTATTATAAGATCATTGTAAAATACAGTACGTTAAATACGTACCGTATATATTGCATTATTTTTTACTTTATATTTTTTATGTATAAAATACATATTTGAGGCCAGTCGTGATGCAAGAGCATAAGCGCGTGACTGTAAATGCAATCTGTTGTGGATTCGGTTCCCACTCGAAGAAATGAATTATTTAATATTTTTATTTACTTTAGTAAGGCGGCAAAACACGGCGTTGAGTTCCGCCACTCAACACGCAATGCCTTCAGAATTTGGCGGTAAGTGGGCAGCGGAAGTGTCTCTGGGAACGTAGTATCCTAACACCGGGTTCCCAGGTTCCCCTGCTTAACCTGCTGTATGTGGGATACAGCGTGAAGAAATAAAGATACATATTTTAATAACTCACTGTAGCAGCATCTGTGAGCTGATCAGTTATGCTTAAATTCATCGACACTGGAATCTTTCTCCTTAATAATTCATGCAACCAGCTTTGAATTAAAAATATTCTGAATTCCTGATTAAATGGACCAGTGTACGATAGGAATCTTAAAATGAAATATTTTTTAATTTACTTTATAATTTATATTTTATCATTATGTTGTCATTAATACATATAGCTTATCTTACAGACACTCTTAGAGCTTACAGGTTGATAAGTCCACAGCCAAAACCAAAGGCACCATTGACAGTAACTCGTTAATATAATATAATGCAAGTTACAATTTATAATATTTTGAATATCTGTTCCGAATTAATCACATTTTTCACATATTTTACGCAATTTTTACAGGTTTTTGGATTTAATTTAACCTACATATCCATAAAAAAATATATAAATATACTTATTTTAAGTTGAATTTTAACTAACAATAGTATCATACACAACCCATCAACACAAAGCTAGCCAGAGAGCATCACCAAAAAAATGTAATTACCCAGTGAGCAGTACGATATCCCCAACGAGCCTCTCAATTTCAGACTTAAACAAAGCGGATTGTTCGGTCCATCTTATTCTCTCCCCGCTCAGGCCATTAATTAGAGCGGTGGCGGCGTCCATTTTCTGTTGGCACTTGGCCGCGTCGTCTAACACAATCTGCTTTAATGTCATCGCTTCTTCGAATTGGCGTTGGACTTCGCCTAACTCGCGCTAAAGCAAATTTTATCATAATAAGAAATGGAATTAAAGTAGGTAGTAGTAAAGTAATTTTCCTGAATAAGAATTTATTTTTTTCGCTACTTAACAATTTTTATTTATTTATCAACAGATATTTTTAATGCTCCTAAAAAGCTCTTTATTTTAGATTTACCGGCATATATCCCGCATATACCAGGGTAAAAGGCGGAAGCAGTGTCAAGAACTTCTTTACTTGCGGCACACTTTTTTCAAATCAACGCCGCGCTTTAACTTCTTACTAGAATGAGGAAACTGCAATAATTCTTTCCCGTACTGAAAATCAAAGCCACAACCTTTGGAGTCGAACACTGCCGCACTGCCCCACGGCGGTCCTCTAAATCTTTAAAGAACTCAAACAAAAACATTTTATTCAATTGTGCCATGTAAGTATACCTCTTTCGCCTCTAACAATGCTTCGGCAGCTTCTAACTCTCGTTTGGCTGCTTGATATTTTCCTTGCATTACGGCCAGATTGGCTTTCAAAGGCAATACGTCTTTGTTCACTGAATAGAATTGTGCCATTGCGATAGTCCACGATATTAAACCGGCAACATTACCGCAAGCTATTTTAGCCGCTTCAAATGTATACTGACTGAAGTATATATATTTTTGTTACTTTATAATACTTTAAGAGATATATTCTAATACTTAAAATACATTCTAGTAAAAATGTGTACCCGAAACCGAAATATGGCTGCAGCAAATCAACCATTTCAGCGTTGATTTCATCTTTGGGATAAAATTTCAAATTATTCAAAAATCTTGCATCTGCCATCACCTATAATTAGATTTAATATAATATATTCATAATTAAATATATATAATATATTTACAATCAATTTATTGTATTATTTAATATAACACATTTATAATTAAGTTATTAAAAATAGCTGAATATAAAGAATAAAAATTTTAAATATTTCTTACTTTCAAAGATTCGGCCCATGAAGCAGTCAGGAATTGTTTTTCAGGGTCAGGTCTTATAGGATCGATGCGTTTTCTGAAGAGTAGTATTACAGCATCCATAATTAATGTAATGAGGTACGGTGGCTTTCCCAATTTCCTTACTGTTGCTATGTCAGCTGCGTTGATAGTCTAATAAAATATAAATAGAAAACAATATAGACATCAAGTTTAATGCAAAAAAAAAACTTTAATTGACTTATAGTTATAACATATTTTGGGCTTCACGGTTTATCTCAGGTTAGGTTCAGGTAATGTAGTAATTAAAACGCTGAATTTTCGAGACATTGCGTATAGTGGCGGAACTTAATGCCGCGTTTTGCCTAGTTACCAGAGTGAGGAAGTGTAAATATATTTTTACAATTTACATATTTTGAACCAATGTTTAGACACTTAGGGTACTTTTGTTCGAAACACCAGGGGTTAAATTTGTAGATATAATTAAATTAAAGTCGTTAATTTTTTTAAATAAAATAATACAAGATGATGTAGGTATAAAATAAATAAATCATACTAATTCATTATAAGTTTTCAAAGATTTACCTAGCAAATATAGTATAATATAACAAGTACCTGCAGAGCAGCTTCAGCGGCGTCTAACGCTGGTTTAGCAGCAGCCAGCTTCTCTTCGGCGACAGCAGTCTCAGCTGCAATGACACTCACAAGCTTGACTGCCCTGTCTTTAACTGCCAACACTTCTGCTTTTACTACCTCTGCGGCTGCTGCTGATTCTGCTACAGCGGCTAATACCTAATTAATATTTAAATTTTCTTGTTACAGTAATATATTTAAAAAAAATTTTTTCACGTTGTATCCCGCACATAACAGGATAGGCAAAGGGAATCTGGAAACCTAGTGTTAAGATGCTCCGTTCCCATTAAGACACTTCTTTTGCCACTTTCCGTCGAATTCAGGAGGCATTGCGCATTGAGTGGCGGAGATCAACTGCGCGCTTTTGCCTCATTGCCAGAGCGAGGATATGAAAATAGTAAAATTTTAATTTCCTAGAACAGGAATCGAACCTACAACCTGTCCCGTTTACAATCGCATAGTTTTCTTTATAAAAATACTAGAGGCCGCCCGCGACTTCGTCCGCGTGGAAACCCTATGATAACGAAACAATATTATCAACATAAGAAATATGGTAACTAAATATTGCAAAGCTCTAATCATAGGTCTATTTGTAGCTACTGCAGTATGCTCCTATAAACTATATTTAACGATTTTTCTCCTTTAAGAATCAATCCCGCGGGAACTCCGGGATAAAAAGTAGCCTATATGTTATTCTGGGTCTTCAGCTATCTACATACCAAATTTCATCGTAATCGGTTCAGTAGTATTTGCGTGAAAGAGTAACAAACATCCATACATACTCACAAACTTTCGCATTTATAATATTAGTAGGATTATTTAATAAAGTCATTGAGATAAATTACTTCTTCTGCTTTGGCCGTAGCATCTTTGATTTCCATTTCCTTAACCTCCAATTCTTTTTTCAGTACGTCGACACTTGCGGCAGCTTCCACAAGCTTATCCAAACCAGTTGTCATTCTAAAAATTATTGAATTAATTGTAATTATGTATACAATATTTTACTTAAACGTAAAATAATTGATAATTAAAACCTCCCCGACACAAGAAGATCGAAAAATAAAACAAACATTTATAAAAGAAATTGAAAATGTTCCAACAGCTGAATTCATTTCTTTGATTCATAGTTAAGTACACCCTCGACTAAGTTATATTTCAAACAAAAAGAAACTAAATCAAAATCGTTTTATTCGTTTGGGAGCTACGATGCTACAGATACACTTACAGATATATACGTGAAACTTCTAACACTAAAAATAAGATAAAAATTAAAATAAAAAGTCAATAAAATACATGATAAACTAAAATAAATATGTATCCCATTATTTAAATAAAATACCAACCTTTTAGCTAACTCTGCAATTTGCACATGCTTTTCCTTATACAAAACCTTATACCCTTCTAAGAAAGATAAATAAGACTTGGGTGTGACGTGGGTCTGCCTCCTGAACCGGTCGTAATACATCGCACAGGTATCCGCCACATTGTCTTGGACCATGCCCATTATTTCTATTAGCTGTTGTTTTATTTCGTTAGAACACACCACCTAGTAAGATTTTACCTTTAGAAACTGACTAAAAGGTATTTTTTATATATTAAATTCAATTAATATTTTAGAAAATATAAAGTCAACTCTTTTAATAACAAAGATAAAAAAATATCGACTTACGTTAAAGTCCCATAAGAAATGATGGGCAACTTCTATCAACGCCTCTCGCGGCCATTTTTGGAACCAATCCATTGTAGAGCCAGAAATTAGTCCTGGGAATTTTAGTGCTCTACTACGGAATTTCTCACCGACCTATGGATATGCTACATTTTAAATTTCGAAATTTTAAAAGAACAATATATAATTAAAAAGGTATTGAAATCCTTGTGGAGAATTCTTTATTAAAGATGCTTTAATACGACTTAGATTAGTAAATCATCACTTGTTAATTATATAATATGTTTAAATACGTAATAGGTATTAGTAATCCCTTTTTCCATAAAATGTTTAATACTTTCCAAAGGCAGTAAATTTAAATATTTAATACCGGAGAGAAACACAGGACGACGTGCAAGTTGGCTCTCGAGCGCATAATGAAATATTCATACAGCACATCTGGTACTGGTATTCTCTTTGGTGCATATTTCTTCATTATCGGCGTTAACTCGTTCAATATTTCATCTATATTTAAGACAGCATAAGTATGAGTTTCATATATATATTGTATATATAAAGTTCCGTAAAAGTAATTTTCTTTAATAACATAACATGCGTCAAAAAACACTCAACATTATATTAATGGAGAAATATGTAAATATGAAATAACAATCCAAGTATAATAACATTTAAAACGTATTTTAAATAATATTTTTGCCAAAATTATTACCCATTTCGTCTTTAGGGAAAAGATTGGCAATTTCACCGGAACTCAAAATATTGTTAAGAAATTCGAGGAACTGCTCGTCTTTGATGTCATTATCAGTGAATATAAATGAAACGCCCTGTCCTTGAAGACCTGCCATTCGGTACAAAATCTTTATGTCGTCCATGAAATTATTAACGTTGTACGCCCTAAAAATATTGCTTGTTGTTTACTTTTTCGACGAATTAAAATACAAATTGGAAAATATTATTCCTATGTAAATTACGAAAGCAGTTTTTTTAATATATTTTCGTGGATATTCATTTTTATTTTAATATGATAATTGGTAAGTAAAAAGCAACTAACCTTGTCAGTGTGATTTGATAGAAAGAAAAATTCGCAATGAAACTAGCTAATTTCGTTAAGCTTTGTTTACCAGATCCACCCACTCCCACTAACAGGGCATTCCCACTGAAATGTATTAATAAAAATATTATATTTTTATTGGAGAAATGTACTATTTAAGATATAAGTATATATAAAATATCAATATACAGGATGATTAGTATCTTGGATATCCAGAAAAAACTGATACAAGTGATAAAAAGATCTCCCTCTGTCCCTCTTGGTATTTTTAAATTCTCTGATGTAAGCTCAATTTAATCATACAACATGAAGCCGCCTGAATGTTGTAGTTGTGACAAATTTTCACCTTTTTCAAACTTTTTCACCCAATAAACAAAAAAAATCAACAGTCAGGCAGCTTCATGCCGTATGATTAAATGCATGCATACATCACATCAGAGATACAAAATACCAAGATTCGGTAGATAAACATGAACAATATTTTTATCGATCATTTCATTGAGCACTAATAAAATTAACCAATTAACAGACTCTGTTCCCCACTCTCAGCCGAATTACAATTATAAGAATAATATTAATATGTGGCGCTGTAAAACATCGCTTGACTGTAAATTCGGCGGTGTGGGTTTGGATTTCTCGCGAGGAAAGGAATTATTTTCATTTCCTCGATTGTAATGGAATAGAAAGCGCGGCTTTGAGTTCCGCCACTCAACTCGCAAAATTAGGCGGAAAGTAAGAAAAACAGTGTTTAGAGTTTTAGGACACTGGTGGCCAACTAGACAATGAGAATCAATTTAAATTGATTCCCATAGTCTAGTTTGAATATAGCAGATATACAAACTCTATTTATTTTATAAGATCATCTATTACCTTTATCCTTTTAAGATTTTTTTAACATAATTATTATAATAGAAATTTATTATAATAAGTTAAAACCACCCAACCTTTTTTTAAAATCTTACATCATTATAACTAAACACTGATACATTATAATTTAAAAAATCTCACCGTGCCGTATTTATAATGCGCGATATAATGAATAAATGGACCATCGCGTCATGGAAGAATACGAGATCTAAATGCGCTCCTCGTATTTGCTCATTAAACGTCTCCTGGAACTGACCCAGTTTCATCAAAACGAATTCCCATCTGAAATACATTTACAATCCTTCATTCTCTTTTGAATTATTTTTTAATAAGCTTTAAATTATTTTACTCAAAATTTAAAATATAAGCATTCTTCAGATTAAAACACCGACTAATTATAACTATTTTTCCTAAATTCGCAATGTAGTACGAAAAATTTTTGAATTTCTTTGTAAAATATTACCTAAATTGATCGTAATTTACAACTATAATAAATTAGCTTAAGTAATTAATAACGGCTAATGTAAGGATACCAGTATAATTGCGGAACTCCGTGACTGTATTACTCACTAGCACTACTTACGTACAAAGTCGAACTTTAACAACAAATTTATTATCCATACCTATATTATAAATTCGAAAGTAACTCTGTCTGTCTGTCTGTCTGTCTGTCTGTCTGTTACGCAATCAGGGCCAAACCGCTAATTCAATTGTAATAAAATACTCATACAGAGATACTTGAGGGTCTTCGGATGAACATAGGTTACTTTTTTTCTCATATTTGTAATATTGTCGATATATACTAATATATTAAAATATTTTTTTAATTTGACAGGCAATTTATTCCGCCATGTTAATAACAACAGACCGTTGCTAAGCAACGGTTTGCAAAGTTTATTTGTTGTTATAAGCAAACGTCACCCAAAATGAGCTTGCTTAACGCATACATGGCTTGAGCCGACTCAACCTTATGAGATACATAAAAATAATGTTTTACAAAAATATTGTCCTTTAAATAATGTTTAAAAAAGTCCGCGATACATGTTGATATGATGTTTATCTCTGAAGCTTGAGCAAAGTAACAGAGTAGCAACAAGTAACCATTTTAATTAATTTACTCTATATTTATCGGGTTTGTGTTGTATGTATTTTCTATAATTTGATATTGATCCTTATGAAAATGAATATAACAGTCACTTTTAGCATTTCATCTAGATTGAAATTATAGTTCACTGTATAACATTCTAATAAATAATTAAGGAGATGTCACTGATTCGAAATGACCTAGCGAGCTACGACCGGCATAGTATGACCGACGCAAACGGGCAGATGACTTTGACGGTTTTGTAAATTTTCATACATTTTCGAACTACTGATAATTTTTATGTAATTATTTGCTGTTTATAATTAATTTCTACTTTTCTTTGGTTCTTCGCTTATTCGAGTATTAGTTAGATTTTCATGAATTTCTTGGTGTGATGTAAGTTGCGGCCCTGCGCGGCATCGGTATAATATTATTTAAGTACTAGCGGCTCGCCCACGGCTTCGCCCGCTTAAAATACATGATTATTGATTTAATAAGCACAATTGATTGACAACTATAATTTCTTCTAATATGATTTTTTACGACATTATCGTCGAATTAAAGAATTAAAGAATAAAGAATTTTTGATTGTTTTAAATAAAAAAATACGACCATTGTTGATATTTGATATTTATAAAATATACACAAAGCTAATTTATTACATGTATATATTTTTGTAACTTTATGTTCTTTTTACCTACATAATACACGTCTCATCATAATTCTAAAACTCTGTTAAATGTGCTGATGACAGTGAATAATTTAATTTACTCATTCAGAAACAGCCTTAAATGTTAAATTATTGATTTGAAGGATACATAATATTCTTTGCAAAATAACTGTAATAATTGCATATTAACTCCTGCACAGTTTTTAAATTAGTTACATATATTATATGAACGAACCAACCAAAACATCTTTGTATTTACTTGATATTTCTTTCAAGATCGTTCTTTATCTCTGTGTTGAATTAATTACGACTTAAACTTAACTGTTATGATTTATGAAATTAATCTCCACTAACAATTCAATTTTGTTTACTTTATTGTATAAAATATTATATAATAGTGCTTCAATAATGTATATATTTTTATCAACGGTCATAAGCCAGACGTTTCGAATGTCATTCTTTAGCCAAGAAACCAGCGCGGTTGCTATAAAATATTATACGCAATTTTCCCGGGTAAATTAGTAAAATCGATCACTGAAAGTCCAATAAAAATTAGTTCAATTTTTCTGGATATTAGCTCGGGGAAATAGAAAGACAGACAGAGACAAAATTATTAATAATGTAGCTGGTTTTGTTTAGTTTTTTTATTAATATTTTACTATGGTTACGTTTACTTATATTTTTTTCATTTAAATTAGTTAGATATTTTCAAAAACAATTTCCTAAATATATCTATAAGCATTCGTAAAGTTTAAGCGGGCGAAGCCGCGTCCGGGTCCGCTAGTATAAGATAAACGAGAACTAACGATGGCAATTCTTCATATATCTTGGGTGCGTCAGTACTAAAATCTTCATCCTCGTCGCCAGTCGGATCGACCGGCTCTCTAAGGAAATTAACGAAGAAAGTCTCTTCTTCAGGAAACTCGCTAACCACATCGGCTAATTCGTTTGTTGCAGTCTTCCAAAAGTTTGCTACAAACCAATCTCTGTCTTCGAACGTTGTAAATCTAATGAAAATTCGAATTTATCTAAATTACTACCAATCTTATCTTATTATCTTATTTGATCGTAATGCGAACGTGACCAACAAAAAAGAGGAGCCAAAACCGTAACATATAATGTTACTATCTTCATTATTTTTAAGCAAAGGTTACATATTAGGCTACATGTAACTATGACATTCATATAGCAGTCACGGAATTAATAACGATCTTCTACGATTACGAAGATTTAGTGCTAATTTAAAAACAACATTTTAGCAGCATAAAAAAGGATCATTCATAATATACCTATCTGAAATCACTCGCAAACATTCATGGAACCACAGCTTGAGAGCAGTTTTGATAGATTGCAATTCTTCTTTTTTAATAGTAAGTATGCCCTCCCATATTCTAGATAAATCTCGAAGATTAAAAACGTAGTGGAATTTTGCTGGTGTCGGTAACATTTTTATCTGTTAAACAATGACATACATAATTAAGAAAGTTATTATAGTAAGCTTTATATTAAAGCAGATTTATATTTTTTTACGCATATAAGCAGAGATAACCTAGTTTTAAGGTTCTTCGTTCTCGAAAATAAAAAAATATTTCAAATAATAATTCTCCCAAAAAATAGTTGTAAGTTATATATAACATTACATCACCAAATAGATAATATTATTTTATTACAATTTCATGTTAATATAAATTACGTTCTAATAGCAAATAACATAAAAGCTTATCGTTATTTGATTTTCAAATCAATAATATACCTTAGTTTGTTGCCATATTACACGCGTGACTGAAACTAGTCGCGGCATGAAGTCCACTATTTTCTTATCAAACCGTGTCTTGCAGAAATAGCCAGCGCTTATAGTTTCTAAGATATAATTAAAATTATTTATAAACTCTATTTATACCTCTTTTATCAAGATATAATAATTAAATATAAGCTTACCAAAGATTTTATCCATAGAGACAATACTAGGTAGAGTGCAATTAAAAATATTAAACTGTCGTTTTAGTCGAGGCGGAATATCATTTCGCCCACCACCTGAAATATTTTATCATTTAAACGCAGTACTTTGTTAATACTATCTGAGATAGCCATAACGCAGTGGTACGGCGACTGGCTGTAAAAACGATAGTTGTGCGTTCGATGCCCACTCAGGGGAATAATTTATACTCTTTTCCCCACTTTAGTGGGCAAAATGCATCGTTGAATCAGCTACTCAACATACAAGATAGTGATCTTAAAATTCAGTTGAATACGGGATTGACTTGTGGATTAAACATGACACACACACAAAAGAAACATTTTCTACCGGATGTATATTTTTTTCAATTACAATAATTGTATTAAGCCTAAAGCAATTGAATAGACTTTTATTAAGTAGTGTGGAAAAAAAACATGAAATCAAATGGTACAGACTAACTAGAGACTATAAATGATAATAATTTAAATATATTTATTTACTAATATTGATTAAATAAAAAAGTTTCCTAGATTGAATCTCAACTTTTTATTACTTACTCTATATGCTCTACAAAACTGGATATAAATGCATTAATAAAAAAAAACCAAGGTTTTTTTAGGTATTAGTGATGAATTTTAGCATCATGCCTAAAATGCTTTATCAACTCCTAAAAAGCTCTACATATTACTAACCAGGGTGTATCATTGCACCGAACATTTGTATATCCGCAATTACGAAGAAATCCCCCGGTTTGTCGAGAGAATAAAAGCCTCCACACTCCATCATTTGCCGAACTATTTCGTTCGTAACCTAAAAAATAAATGTACACTCCATTTTAAAACGAGTTAAAACAAAGGAAAAATATATGAATATGAATACTACAGGCATATGAACGGATGTATGTAATTTAGATGCTTTTTTATAGAGATAAGAGATACTTTTTAAAATATAATTTTTATACTCCTATATAATTAAAATATGATTGCACTTGCGAAGAAAAAGGACTACTACTATTATATTTATTATGTTATGAAAATTGAATAAAATATTTTTTCTTTTATATTAATTGTGAATGCATTAAATATGTACCTTGATAAAGTAAAAATTTTTCAAACCACATTTTTGTTTTTTTTGTACCTTCTATTTTAAGAACTATAAAAGCAAATAAAGAATAACACTAATAATTTTATTAATAGCACTAATAATTTTATTCATCAAAATGCAATAAAGTCACGTATTTCTTACTTGGAAAATGGGCTACTTCAAACAATTTTTAAGAATCTCTCCGAAATATTACAACTTATATGGGATATAACTATGGGATATTATATACTGAATTATTGAATTTATGTTAATCGCAGACATTTTGGCTATGAAATTATGAAGTTGAACTTGAAATATATAAAAAAATTATACTTGTTAAAATTTTTCATGTTGCGACGACGGTAAGTAACTATAAAAAATATTTTTCTAGTCTAATTGCCTTATATAGCAAAATACATAATGATTAGTCTCTGTACCTGATCTCCCCATTCATTGACAACAGGCATATTGATATCATCCACGAAAACTGTCATGGCTCTACCACTTGGAGGACCATAAGTCATTCCCACACGTTTCTCCACATACGACTCTATTATTCTCTATTTAAATACAACAAAAATATTGCTTAAAAAAAATATCATGTTAAGCAAACAAATAAATTATCTTTTATATGAAATAATTAGTACATCGACAACGAAAGTAATACTGATACCGTCTCTATAGACGGTAATTTTCAACTACTTTTACCCCATGAATAATGGTTCGTAATTTCGCCGTTTAGTAGATGATAGCCAATTTTTTTTTAAAAAAAGCAAGAGGGGTTTTTTAAATAAATTTCGTCTTACCAGAACTAGGACTGAATTAAAATTATGAATAACCCGAAATGGAAATTCGTTTATATTTTGTCAATATTATAAGTTGCCCTTATTATTTTACAAAATTGATTATACATGTCATTAAATCAACAAATAAAATGAGGACGTGAAGTTCAAATAATATAATTATTATTTATTTTATTCATTTATTTTATTTTACTTACTTGAAACATATTAGGAGTAGTAGCAGAAGAGAAATTTATCATTTTAAACAATTTAACTTCGTTGTCGTATTTGGCCATATAGCTTTTCAGCATGACAGTCTTAGCGGTTCCTTGTTCACCAATTAACAGAACTGCTTTATTTTGCTTGGCAATTGTGTCGATTAAGAACGAAATACACACGTTATCTATATTAGGTACCAGTATAGATGCATATTCGGGTATACTGTCGGGAGGATATATGTAATCTTCCACGCTCTCGGACCTTCAATTTCCAAATGCAATAATCTCATTAGATCACAATAGCATCTTTTAGGATGAAAAAGTTTTATGGTATTACATCAAAAGTAATTAGAAAAAGTTTTTTTATAAATGTTCTCCTCTTGATTTAATTAAAAAATAAAAATATAACTACGAGTACTCGTATTTCTAACATACTTACACAACTACAAAAACTTTTAAATTGTATTTCTTATTTATTTGAATAAGCTTTCGCTAGTACTTCTGAATCGCCAAAAGATCACAAAGTACCTACCGTTAGCTTGAAATGCAAGCTTTCGGCATGCAAGAGAAACCAGCAAAACTCTAAACAGTTTTCAACATAAAAATTACAATTTTGTGAATGTTTTTATGAATGTTTTCTAAAATTACCAATGCTGCCATACGCCGTACTCATTGACCATATACTCGAAAGGCATGACCCACTCCTTGGAGCGCGCGCCCGGCCAGTCCATGCGCACGGGCAGCTTGGTCATGAACTCCGCCATGCGCAGGCGCCCGTCCAGCTCCAGCACGGTGCCGAGCGACCACATCATCGCGAACACGAACAGTCGCTCTAGGTGGCGGTCTGTGTGTAATCCTGCATACGAAACAGGTGAGGACAATTAGGGTGGATTTACACTATAGTACTAGTCGCGATCCGATCCCTTATACGAAAAATAATTAGAGCATTCATACTACTATACACATAATGATGTTTATAAATTTTAATAGGAATTCATACTTAAAAACATGGAGGTAAAGAACAAGAACGAAAGTAACAAACAGTAGTAGTACGTGTTATGTTTGTTACTGCTTTTCTATTCTTTTTAAAAATAGGAATTTAATAACACCATATTTTTTTTATTTTATAGGTGCGTAATATATAATAGTTAATAACCACTTGAATTACTTACTTCCTCCTGGTATTTCAATTTCTAACAGGCCCACTAAAACATCAATACATTGCCTGGAATATAAGTAGTAAGTAATTGTTATTTTATACATATAAATTAATTTATGAAAAAAAAATCATTATATTCTCACACCTTATGTAAATAGCTTCTAAAAGCTTCATTTTAACAGGAAGTTTTTGTTGTACATAGGAATGAACATCATCGTAGACTTTATTGAACGCTAATCTAAAAACATCAGCTTCTTTTTGTGATCTCGTTTTGAGCCATCCCTTTGGATAATTAAATCACTGATTAATAAGACCAAATTAATAAATGTGCAAATTCTATTTCTTCCGTTTTTTAACAAAATCCATTTATTTCTAATGTTAATAAAAAGTTAAAGATTAAAACTTAGAACGACAAGATAAGTAAGCTTACCTCTAATATGGGTTGCCATTTCAAAACCGATGAAGATAAAAACACCATGCCCATACGACTGACGGTCGCCGGCGACGCGTTGTCGACGTTGTCCGGTTCGAACACGAGCTTGCTATTCTGCGCCATCGATATACGATCTCCATTTGCGAGGGTCAGAGTTTTATTATCATCTAGCACTGAATTTAGATTTTCAATCCAAACAGCGTCTACCGGACCATCTGTTTATAATGTAGGATATGAATTTGCGCAATTTTACAGCAATTTTTGTTTTTATGTGCTAACGTTAAATCTAGTTGGTATATGTAGTTATTCGATATTACTAGTTTCTTATATAACATTGTAAATTAAATCGTATTTAATAATAACACTAAGTGAAAACTAAAGTCACCTGAATATACCCAACATCTCTGAATAAAGTGCTATACAGATGCATAAGTCCTCATGTATATACATTTTCTCATGGAACTTGATTAAATGACCAAAAACTTTGTTATATATTATTAAAATAATATAAGTATATTATTTTAAAAATATTACCTAAAACAATCCACGTAGTATCAGACTTTTTGACTTTCAAAGCCCTTCGCCACAATGTGGAGAATATGCCATCTGTCCAATCATTCGTAGCTACATCTAAGCGGCCGAACATTTGAGGTGCTGTTATTGCCTGAAATTTATATGTCGTTACAAAAAAAAGTTAAAACCACGAAGAGTAGAAGTCCTTTTCCATGAATTAAAAAAAAAATTGAAAGTCGATAATTCAAAACATTCATAATTATACTCAAAACAATTTACACCACTAGTTAAATAGTATATATTTTTAAATATAAAAAAAAACTTGCCAAAAAAATAAATGATTGCAACTATTATTTAGCATATTTTTGGAAAAACTTATGAAAGAACAATAGTAAAGGAAAGGTACACCTTTGGATTCATCCTCATCTCCCTATGAGGTTTGCCAACTTCAGTCAAAGCGGCCATCAAGGTGTGTATACACGTAGTTTTCCCTGAGCCCGTAGGTCCCATAGTCATCAAACCATGACGTACCAACGACGTTTCATATAATTGGATTATCTTTAAATTCCACTCCGGATGATTCACTAAGCCTGATCGCTCTGTTACTATCGTTATCGCTCTTTGCATGTCTCTGTTAATAATATTACGTTGAAATGAATATTGAGAATATTTTATTATTTTTTTATGTTGAGAAAGTAAACTATATTCTTGTCTTTGGAAAGTCGAGAGTTGAATTAAATTATTAATATTAATAAGGGATTATAATATAAATATTAACTGTTCTTACCTTTGTGACGTCTGGCTGAGTTTCATACCAGGGAATAAATCTTCAATTAAAGATATAAATAAGGGTTCATCTTCGTCCACCAGTTTAGATACATTCATTTCCCTATAACGAAAATGTAAAAGAAAATAACAACACATAAGGTATTCTTATAGAAAGAAATTAAGTAAATTGAAAAATAAATCAGTTAAATTAGTAATTATTAAAATTTCGTACTTTAATACTCTCATCATGATATTTTCTTCAGTACTTTCAGGGTTTGCGCGTTTTTGAGCACCCATTGTTCTTAATACAGATAGAATATTTCGCAGTCCGAAATCATAATGCACCTGTTTCGACAACTGTTCTTCACAAAGTTTGTATAGGGTGAAGAATTTTCGTGCTAAAATTGTATATTAAATTTATAAATACAAGCAGTGGTTAAAATTTTCTAAATAATCTAACACTTTTTTTATGTGACATATTTATCATTTTTAGTAGTAGCAAAACATATATTTATTCTTCCAATTAAAATAAGAATTGTAGTATAAAAGAGTCAGCTGTCTTATACAATTCATATTGTTTTTAGGTCAATGAAAAAATAAAAACTGCGGTAATACTGGTTGAGGCGTCCGAATTGAACATAACTATCTTGTATTTAGGGCTGGATACGATAGTCACGGAATATGCATAGAAATAAACCCTTATATTACCTAATAAAATATTGTCTTTGAAGCCACAGCTAGCCAACTTGACCCTGATAATAATTTGTCTATCAGGGACCATCATGGCTACGGAGCGGAACTGTATTTTCAAATTCTCCGGTAACTCTTGACGGCCAGCGTAACCGGGGTTCATTGTGATTATGAAAGCAAACTCTGGGTTTAGGCTGACTGTATCACCATCGCTAAAAATAATTATTAGTTTTTAACCGACTTCTGTATGAAAAGGAGGTTATCAATTTGACTGTTTTTTTATGTTTGTTACGTCAGAACTTTTGACTGGGTGAACTGATTTTGGTGATTCTTTTTTTTATTTGAAAGCTAGTGTTTTCCGTGTGGTCCATTTCTGATAATGGTATCCATAAGAAAATCATTTAAGTCCTAAATTTGCATTAACTATGTGCCAGACAAATAGAGGAATAATATCGAGATATAACTTAATCCCGCCAACCGATTTCGATAATTATTTTTTTATTGGAAAGGATAGTTTGGTGAAAGTTAAGTTGGTTTTTTTATTAAAAATTATAATTATTCATTTCATATATGTATTTACTTCTAATTTTTAGGTCTAATCTATTCTTATAATAAATCTGTAGAGAAGTCAATTCTGTACATGAAATATATTTTCAAAATAACTATCAGGGGCTGATTAGTGATTGATACTGATGCCAAAAATGTAAAATTTTTGTCTGTCTGTCTGTATATTCTTTATAGAAACAAAAACTACTTGACGGATTTTAACGAAACTTGATACAATTATTCTTCATACTCCTGTGCAGGTCATGGTATACTTTTCATCACGCTACAATCAGTAGGAGCAGAGCAGTGAAAGGAAACGTTGGGAGAAGTTACTTGATTTTTTAAGCTTCCGTCGCGTGTGCAGCCTTAATGGTTAAAGCCGCAGCGAAACCATGTATAACGGAAATATTCTACATAAAATTATAAAAAAAATATGCCAAGACAGCATATGTCTATCTTTTATAGTTGACTCACAAAATCATATTTGAAGTCATTATAGTTGTCAATCAATTCTTAGCTTATTAAATCAATAATCATGTATTTTGGCCGGCGAAGCCGTGGGCGGGCCGCTAGTATATAATAAACTTTGTTCAAGCCACCATTTTAAATAATAATTGAATTATACCTGAATATAAACCATTCCCTCCTTTCACGTCTGGCTGTGAGACAGATATAAATCTGTTGAGCGGCCACCGACAGTACCGGCAACTCAATGCGGTTGAACTCGTCGAAGCAACCCCACGTCCCGGACTGCGCCAAGCCTTTGTATATGCGGCCTAACCCTATTACCAATTTGTTGATTTTAACAAATAGTGATTATTTTGACATGTCCATTTAAATGTAAACATTTTTAATACCCAGTATTCAATAATTTAAGCATACACCCATTTTGGGTAGGTTTTTTTTCTAGTAGCATTACAACCAGTAAATATTAAAATATAATAAATAATTTGGGAAAAATAAATGCTTAATTAAGTCACCTCTAAAGTCCATCTGATCAGAACAATTAAACACGATAACAAGTTTTCCCAAGGTCCGACCCATGTCTTTAGTAGTTTCGGTTTTTCCGGTCCCGGCGGGGCCCGCGGGAGCTCCACCCATACTCATTCCTATAGCTTGCGATAGCGTGATATAGCATCTGTCTGTCAGTGGAGTGATTACCAAACGCTCTGTTATACCGAGGTATTCGTTCTATTAAATATATGCAAGCAGTTAGTAAAAGACAATTTCAATATATTTGAAATAACAAAATATCTAACAATTGCGTAAATATATGAGTTTTGGAATTAATACTTTACTTGATATATAAAATCTACATCAGTTATAGATACAATGCAATCGTCACTATCTTCATTATAATAGAAACGGGCTTGTTTTTGCCATTCAAAGTCTGCCGGGGTTTTTATTCTCAATTTTACCAGATCATCAAATATATCCCTAGAATTAATATCATAAAAAAATAGCAAATAAATCGATATTAACAATATAAATAATAATAAAATCAAAATAATAATCAGTTTCACGCTTTTTAAACGAAATTATTTTAAAAGCTTCACACTGTATCCTGCGTACACACCAGGGTAGGCAAAGGGAACCTAGTGTTAAGACACACCGTTCCTCACTTTCCACCGAGTTCTGGAGACATTGCGTGTTGATTGGTGGTACTCAACGCCGCGCTTTGTCGCGACACCAGAGCGAAGAAATGAAAATATAAATTTAAGTAAATGCTTTATGTCCTCGAGTGGGGGTCGAACCCCACAACCAGTCGATTTTACAGTGACTCTCTAAATAATAATAACAACAATAAACTAAATAATAAAATACTTTGATAATTTCTTAACACTTTGTCAATTTACATTTTCGAAATTTATTTTATAATATTTACCTTTGATGTACATGAATAGTGATCATAGTCTCAATTCTAGTTCTATCAAGTGGCGCCAAATCTTTAACTGTTTGATCTATAAGTCCATTTAGTAAATCAAGATTCTTTTGATTCGTGAGTCTCATTATGAATTTATCTACTCGTGCTTTCTTTAAAGCATATTCGGCATCACTAGTCCACAATATTTGCATACCCAAAAGACTTGCCTATTATATATGATTTATTAATAGTTGTATTATTTTATGGCACAATAATGATGATTTATAAAAAGATTTACTGAAATATTTTATTCTAATTGAAAAAATATGATAAGTCATTCAAACCTGTCCCGGGTAGTTCCAGAAGCCAACTAAGAATTCAAACTCTGGATCGCCGGCCATTGCTTGTGCAATGTTGGCAATTATATTTCGGACTGTATCCTTCATATTGTCCAATAATGTATTAAGCCATATCTATATTCATCAAAAACATAATTTATGTTTTGTTATTCCGAAAGTGTAAGTATATGCTTTAAGATTTGGTAATAATTTTAAGCTTTCAAAAATCGATACCTCAACTCCACCGATACAATTCACGGGGTGCTCTAAAGGAATAGTTTCTCCATTATCAGAATTCATATTTATTATTCGATCCTTATCATCAAAATCAACAGTGTATAATGCGTCAAAAATGCTAGGCAGATGAGGCTAAAAAATATATATTACAATTTATTTTTCACTGTAGAATGATATGAATTATAAGATGATTTCTTACAAACATCTATCCTAATATATAAGAAATACATATGAACAACCGACATCATATAAAAAAAGTTAAACCACCCACTATAGTTCTTGTCAAGGTAAAGTATTAATACGTTGTAAGAAAAAATGGAAGTAAAATTTTATACCGCCAACCTGAATAGAATGCGGATTGGAGGCTTGACCTAAAATTTCCAAAAGGACAGGATCTGATACAAAGAAGAACCTCGGGAAGATTAATCGCTTTGTCTCCAAATATCCAGTTAAAGATTTCTGGCAAGCTTCTAATTGTTCAATAAGATGAGGCAACAGTTGTTTCAGTGTATCATCAGATACGCATGTTTCCACGCAGTTCACTATATCTCTCGCTCGGTACATAATCTTTACGTAGGTCTTGTCGATTGTCTGCAATTATTTTCTTAATTAAATCTATCATGGTAGGACCAGCTTCCAGTTACATGGTTCAATCAGTCCTAAACTCAAATCCTAATAACAAGTAATGTTATATTTTACGATAAAAGTATTAACTTAAAAGTACAAGTACAAACATATCGTTAGTCTAAAGATACTTTATGCCTTAACTTATGGAGTATGTCTTGCACCTGAGCTTGGGTTGGGGTGTATAGTAATAATTTACTTGCGTATTAAACAATACATACCGTGCTATGTATATCATACTAGATGACTTATTAAAATAATGTAATAAAAACAGAAATAAGTTTTTATTAAATTATGAGAATTAGATAATTAGAAATAGGTAATAATGAAAATGTCCTCTACCACACATATAACAAAATTTGTTATTTGTTTAGAATAAAATGATATAGTATAGTTTAGAATTAAATTATAATAAAATCTTTATTTATTACACGAGAATACTGCATAACCTTGTCCCTACTTAAGCTTTTTCTGACTTTTATATGATGCATGTACTCGTTTGTGGGTTAAGTGCAATTTCTACATACTAATGATCCTCAACCTACTTTGCAATTTCTTTTATACTTCAGTAATATTCATAACTGTGTGAGAAATAGAAACTTAGGCATGTAAAAACGAGAACTATTAAGTGCTACATATATTATCCACATTTTGATAATATTAAAATAAAATATCCAAAATATTTCTAATAAATATACCGCAAATCGTTTAGCCTCAGCCGGCAGTTGTTTGGCAATATCGCCACCAACAAACACGGCCTCCAAATACATCCACAAATTTTGCACTTGAAGCCACTTCTCCAATATATCAGTAGTGTTGACCAGCTTGTTAATCCACAGCAATATATCTCGTTTAAATGGAGCATTATACCTATTTGATAAAGTTAAAATTATTCTCGGTTTTTTAGTAAATAAATTTAATTTACAGTTTATAATATATTGTTTAAATAAAACAATTATTTTGTCTGTTGCAGACGGACTTCCAAACATACCATGAAATTAAGAATAACTAACCAGGAAGTTCTGTTTATCTTATGTATACAAACAAATATGAATATTAACTGTACAACAAATAAAAATAAATATAGACAGATAATTTTAATTAAACCGTAGAAAAATGCAAAAAAAAATAAAAAAAATCATAGATCCATTCGTACCTATTAGACGCTAACGAGTTCAGAATCATTAGCGAGTCTTCTAGCAGCGTTATAATATCAAGTGTCTCTTGTGGCTTGATCAGTAATTCACCGCGGTTTTTGAAAGGAGCGAACGTTAGATCCACAACCGCCCAATCCGCAATCACTTGTTTCAATTTCGCTTCTATATCTTTTTCCTTAACCGCACTTATACATATATCCTATACAAATAATTGTTTTGTATATGTAATTGTTATATTTATTTGTAAAATAGTTATCTTATGGCTAATCGACATCTATTCAAGTATTATATTATAAAGATGAAAAGTAGTCTGTCGTGGCGCAGGGGTACAAGCGTGTGACTGTAGACGCGACTAGCTGTAGGTTCGATTCCCATTCGAAAAAATTAAGTATTTATTTTTTTCAATTGGTTCGCTCTGGTGTCGAGGCAAAGTGGCTACCCTGCATGCATGATACGAAATGAAAGGATAGCTTATCTTTAAGAGATATCTCTCTACCAGAAACGTTTGAATGTGAGAAATATTCAACAAAACAATGAGAGTACGATATCTTTTAGGTTAATTAAAAAATAAAAAAATATATATATAAAAAACATAAGTTTTTTTCTTTAATTACTTACTTCAACATCCTCTTTAAATTTAAGCAATGGAGCTTCCATTACGTTGGCCAAAGTAAATGTTTCAGACTCCACGTCCAACACACAATCTGTTGAATTAAATATTTAGTTGATTAATGATTAAGAATAATATTTAGTTGATGAGGATATGAGATATTTACTTAAATTTATATTTCCATTTCTTCGCTCTGGTGTCGGGGTTAAGCGCGGCTTTGAGTTCTGCCACTCAACACGCAATGCCTTCAGAATTCGGCAGAAAGTGGGGAACGGAGTGTCTTAACACAAGGTACTCTCTGCCTACCCTGCTGAAGTGAAGCTGATTTTTTTGATTTATGTAGTTGATTGATTAGCTTCACGCTGTAACTCGAGAAATGTAGGGTAGGCATAGGTACATGGGGAAAACCTAGTGTTAAGATACTACGGTTTCCTACTTCCTGCCGAATTCCCAAGATCGAGATCATATACTACAATAACTGATGTAAAATTTGTTCTAAACGTTCTAAATTATTTACAATAAAAAAAAATTATAAAAAAATATTAACCCATTAGTTTTTCCAATCTCTTCCAGTGACGATCTTTCATAGACTTATCGGCCATCAATTCGAGTAATGGACACGTTTGATTAAAATCATCAATCTTATTTTTCAAATCAATATAAGCTGGCCAATCCTTCATTCCACGAGGTAATTTACGACATCTGCGATTTAAAAAATATTTTAACTTGTAATTCTATTTATGTAGATCCTCTACTGTAATAAGAACTGAAAATTCTTAAAATGCAAGTATATTTAATAAAAATACGCAATTATACCCAATTTTTATACTTTAACATTTAAATATTTACGTATTTATATCGTATTTTTATACTACAATATAAGAGAACTGTTGAGAGAAATCCAAAAAAATTATGAAGATCTATACCAAAATTCATCTCTGTTCGTATTTATGTTATTTGTTTTGACCGTACTAATATTAAAATTTGCTTTAATACAACTTGCATTTCTATACCTCAAATCAAATTCAGCCAACTGTGAGACAATTTGTTCAATGTCTATCGCCACCCAAGGTGTTTCAAAATAACCATCTATAGAATTCATCACCGCCAAGTATAAGCTATATCTGTTATAATTTAAGAGAGAAGTTTAAAATTACTTATTAAGAAAACGTATAATAGGTTACGTAACCTATAAAAGCAGTACGTTCTCATTCGAGAACATACAGCTAAGTTGGTGAGAGCGCTTCTAAAGAATCGCAGGTTCAAATCCCGCAACGTTCAAATTTTTATACGTTTTTTTTAAATTATTTTTCTCTTCTCAGTGTGGAATTACACTTTAAAAAATGTTTAAAAAAGGTTTGAAAATATACTATTTTTTTAAACAGTTTAAATACTACGCAGTCATTTAATAAAAAATATTAAATAGTACATTTATTAACTAGTAGTATTAATTAACTACTAAATATGTACATAAATTGATGCCGCCTGTAAATATTAGAAATGCCATGGTTGTAAGTTCTATGCCCACTTGAATAAATACATGTATATTATTTTCATCTCCTGCTCTGATAACCAAAGCCACTAAGTTCTTCCAATTAACATACAATGTTTCAAACATTGGACGAAAAGTGGAGAGCGGAGTGTCTTCGAGCAGATTCCCTCGCATACATCGCGTCTGCGGGAAAAAGAGCTAAGCTGCTATGTAAAATCTTAAATATTTTTTTACATAAAAATAGTGAATTCTTATATGTAAATGTTTTCTTACAGTTTACTGAGGAGATTAAATTCTTTTTTCTTTTGATGCAAAATGGGATAATCTTTTACTTCCATACCAAATAATTTTTCACCATTCGAATACATTTCAAATCTACGCCAAAGTTCATCAAATCTTGATTGAAACATTATTACTCTAAAAATAATAACAATAAGTAATAAAACTATTTTTTTAAATATTGTGGATTTCGTTTATTTGTAATCAAATTTAAGCTTGACTTAAGTTAGGTACAATATTTTATAACGACCCAATTACTTACGAGCGGAAAAATATAATATTTTTCTTTCCTAAGTGTGGAATAACACTTTAAGAATGTTTAAAAATAATATAATATTTGTATTGATTAAGCGTGAGGCTAATGGTATTGACATTATGATAATATTACTATTAATATACTTAAATCAAAATATTAAAATAATAATATGACCTTTGTCTACCTAGCACTTGGCACTTCGACTGTTTTACCATAAAATTCATCCCCCCGAGAGGGAATCGAACCTATTTCCAGTCACATTCTATTCCAATGCACCATAGTATTGACAAATTGTAATAAATATAAAAATTTCAATCATGGATTTTTTTTAAAGATTACCTATCACTAGCTTCTCTAGCCGTGAGTCCTGGCGTCATAGGTCCAAAACGTTCATAGTCGCTATCAAACTTCAACACATCCGTATTGAAAGCTGTAACGCCATCACTTAATTCCGTTTGTAGAGGACCTTGCATGTCAACTATTCGTTGTTGAACTTGCTGAGCCTGAATTTATTAAATAAATTAAATTACCTTCTCTAGCTATATCCCGCACACAGCAGAGTAGGCAGAGGGAACCTAGTGTTAAGACACTCCGTTCCCCATTTTCTGCCGAATTCTGGAGGCATTGCGTGTTGAGTGGCAGAACTCAACGCCGCGCTTAACCTCGGCACCAGAGCGAAGAAATGGAAATATAAATTTAATTAAATATTTAATCTCCTCGAGTGGGGATCGAACCCACAACCAGTCAGTCGGTTTTGCAGTCACACCTCGTGCCGCTACGCCACGACCGGCCTCTGAATTTATTGAATTTTATAATAAACTATTTAATATGATTTAAATGTAATAATAACAAATAATATAATATTTTAGTTACTAACGGTCATCAACATGTTCTGGAAAGCATATCGCAAGCCATACACCATGTCATTATCTTCTTTAGATATATCTATGTTAAAATACGCAAAGGTTGCATAGCTTTCTTCAATGAGATCCAATTCTATATCCATTCTAAAAGTTTCATATGTTATATTACCATTTATGAGTATGTAAATATTATAAATATCGATAGGTTTTAGAATGTAGTATAGAATTTTAGTTACTAATCAAAGTATGATGTTTAAGGAAGTAGACGGATGCATCTATTATTCTGTATATTCTGTAAATAAAAATATTAAAGACATTTTTAACATTATTTTTTTACTTATAAAAAATACAAACCCAATAAACTCTTCTCGAATCATCTCCAAGCAAAGCATTGCGACTCTGACATCGTCCAAATCCTTAATCTTTTTGCTCATCGTCTTCATTCTATCCTTAATAAATTGCATCAATTTCAACACTCTCTCTTTATAAGCTTGGCTAAGTAATTTACCCAAAATCCTCTTCCATTCAATTGATTCAATATGCAAAGCTAATTTGATTTTATCTAAAAGTAAAATTTTAATTTTCACACCTATTGGTGATTTATTTGCTACGGACAATTTTAGAAAATCATTAAAATACCTTTTAAAAAATTGGAATAATCCTTTCTAAATTCTGAAAAGTATAAATCTTAATAAAAGCCAATAGTGTGGCGCAAGTGTGACTGTAAACGCGACAGGTTTTGGGTTCGATTCCCTCTCGAGGAAATGGAATATTGAATATTTTCATTTTTCGCTCTGGTGTCGAGGTGAAACGTGGCGTTGAGCTCCGCCACTCTACACACAATGCCTCCAGAAATCGACTGAAAATGAAGAAAGGAGTGTCTTAATAATAGGTTCCCCTGCCTACCTTGTTGTGTGAGGGATACAGCGTGAAGCTAAAAAAAATTAAATATTAATATTGAGTACCCATATCAATTTGAATGGATCCTATGATATGCCTCTCAGGTAGATTCAAAACTTCCTCTGTTTGATTTTCATACCGCTTAAACATATCCCGGATTATTACATTTAAAGGATTGGTATCGACGAAATCTTGCACTTTTTGTACTCTATTTTCATCCCATAAGTGAGAATATCTAGTATAATCCTGAAAAAATAAAATTTTCAATAAAAAATATATTTAAGTAGTAGTAATGTGTATATAATTTTGTAAAATAATATCAATAGCCTAGTGAAAGCGCAAAACAATATAAAGTTCAAAGGATAGAATATATTACTGGCAATATTTAGAAAACTATTAGTGGCAGAGCTGCCATCGTGGCGAATCTGGCTCATGGAATTTTATGCTTTTGCTTATTACTATTTGGTTCCCGTACTGAGACCGAGAGAAATGACTATTATTTTTTTTCCAAAATTTGACTACAGCCAAATTTATTTTTTTTCGCAATCATGTGGTTATTGTGGTTATCTTGACCTCGGTCGATATACTATTACCTAACGCACATAAAATATTGTACAAAACGCAAATCGACCTTGCATTGAATGTAATAGCAAAATATTTCTGTAATTTATTTTAATAAATTTATACATTAACTCCAGTCAAGGAACTACTACACTGAGACTGCATTCTATATATTTATATGTATCTAATTAACTATATATATATAACAGTTGTCTGTAGACTAGATGAATGAGCCATACAAATCTTATACCTATTTTAAAACTTCAATGAAGTGGTTTGGACAAACTAACTAAAGTATGTATTTTTTGTATATTATATAATACGTGCATTTAATAGTTTCTGTATGTCCGGTTTGAACATGTACATCATTCCCTGCAAGGCCATGACGGCGCGGACAATGTCTTTGTGTTCGGAGACCATTCGGAAGTAGTTTCTTATACCTGCTATATTTGAACCGGATCTAGATCCCACTGAAATTAATTTATCAATTAATAAAAAAGGTTATACCTATATGTTTTTTATGTAAGCAGAGATTTTACCCATTTTATCTAAGCAAGTACAACATTAAAATATAATCAACCGATCTATCAGATACCCATATGTAAAAAATTACTGAACCGATGTTGATGAAATTTGGACTGTTCTGTAAGTTGAAATTTACCTGATTAAAATTTTGAAGAAATTTGTAGACAAACATAGTAACATACATAAGAAACTTAACATTCATCAAAATCAAATATTTTCCAATTTCCACATCATTTCGTTAACTTCATTTTCTTAAGTTATTTATAAAAAACCCTTAAAGAAACTTACCACTAACGCTTCTCGTAGCCACAAGCGAATGACCTTTCAACTTCTCCTTTTTTATTAACTCTTGTTGGCCCCACATAAACACATTTCTATGTATGTCCATTATACAATTTAACACCACCTAAAATTACCGAAACCTTCAATATAATTATCATTTAATATGAAAAATTATTTGACATCATCATACAAAATACTAGCAATCTACGTGCGGCTTCGTCCGCTTAAATTTATATTTTTATAACTAAGTTATATAAACTCTTACAAAATAAATTAAAGCCTATGTGTTATTCTGAAGTATAAGCTAAGTAAGTAAGTAGCTAAGTACATTACTGTTAAATTTAATCTAATTCTATTCAGTAGTTTTTGTGTAAAAGTGGAACAAACATCCCCACAAACCTTCTCATTTACAATATTAGTATTTTTTTTTAAAAAATGTATTTTCTTAACAATAATATCATATAATGCATATTTATAAGCAGATTGACCTGAGAAAATGCAGACTGAATTTCTTCTAAGGACGGTTTTATCGATATTTTAGGTATTTCTAAATACATCATGGTTAACATCAGCGGCTTCAATTTCTTTTGCTCTTCTGGATCGGTAGTCATTGTCAGAAAACTACACAAACATTAGAAATAAAACTTTCTTTATAAAAACTAAGAAACCAAAACCTAAAAATAAATAAATCAACTCTTTGACAGAGGTGGTAGCGCATCGTAACCTTGTCTGGCTCAGTCTATGTGGTTATATATAGTTGTGAATTCGAATCTCTTTTAAATTTCGAATTAACAAATCCTATCCACTGCGATTTCACCACTTAACGCATAATGTCTCGTAATCGTATATAAAGGTTGGTTATACGCATGAACTTGTCATGATATATTTTTTTATATATTAAGATAAGGTACGTTAAAATAAAAAAAGACACAGATACCGAGAAAAAAAATATTTGGCAGAGTATCTGTACAAATATAAAATCTTGCCTGGACACGGATGCTCTTTTTCTCAATAAGTCCAGGCTGTTTCTTGTACACTTTATTAGTGATTCCAAGCACTTCGTTGCGAAATAAGCAAAGAGTTCATTGCACTCGTTAATCGCATGCATAGGTTCAAATCTATCCGGATTCTCTATCTCCAGGAAAGCTAAAGTACAATAACAATAATTCAAATGTGTATATTGCTTCAAATTAATAATAATTACTTATTATTTCATATTAATATAGAATTAATAATAATAATAATAATAATTTACCAGCATCTTCAGGAAAAACTCTAGTTGCCGATGTCACTTGTTTTAAAGCTTTATCAATGTCAAGCCTTCA
>JAJHJA010001302.1:0-45968 GCA_021202915.1 Heliconius himera
TGCGTGTTAAGTGGCAGAACTCAACGCCGCTTTTTTTATTATTTTTAGTATATATCGATATTTTGTTAAAATACAAACATTATATAAGGATCGAATATTTTAATAACAAAAAATACCTGTATCCATTTTTTTCTTTCTCCGCGCTGCCCTCCGACATCGAACATCCAAAATTGTTGGACACCACCGTGCATTGACTTAGGAACCTTAAAATATGAAATTATGTTATACAAATAATTGCCACATTTAATATTTACGTTTAAATTATAATCGTTTAAATGAGGCCAGACCTTGCGCAGTGGCACAAAGTGTGACTGTAAAATCGACTGGCTGTGGGTTCGATCTCCACTTGAGGATGTGAAATATTTATTTACATTTATATTTTTATTTCTTCGCTCCGATGTCAAGGCAAAGCGCGGCGTTAAGTTCCGCCACTCAACACGCAATGCCTCCAGAACTCGGCGCAGACACTAGGTTCCCTCTGCCTACCGTGCTGTGTGCGGGATATAGCGTGAAGCTGATTATTTTTAAATTTATTTTATTTAAATTATAGTCGTTTAGTAAGGTAGTATATAGAATTGTGCTATTAAAACGGATGGAAATTAGAGACCGGAGTGTCTTAACACTGTTCAATTAAAGTGAAGATTACAAAATATATTTGTTGATTTTGCTGCATATTTTTTTCTCTATTATTTACTATTATTTATTATTTGCTTTCCAGTTTATTGCTCCACAACGGGGATTGAACCCACAACCATCGCGCTAACAATCAACTGTTAATGGAACAGCCTCCATAGCCACTTTATGCTTACTCGTCAATTAATATTACTTACTTTAACTTTAAATTCAATTTTCTGTATTCCACTTGTCTTTTGTCTACATCGAAGTATGTCTGCGTCGGACGGAATATAATTATCTTTTGCTATAAGATCTATTCTATCTAGAAAACTAAAAATAAAATTAAAATGTGATAGGCTAGTTTTGTTAAGGATCTTAGGGATGATTTCGAAAAAAAAATTAACTAAATAATTAAAAATGTCTAATGTATTATCTTGAAGTTAGATTTAAACGGCTGTGTTTAAACTTTTTCACATAGGAATCTAGTGTTAAATCACTATGTTTCTATCAAGACAATTCAGTTCTCCGTTCTGGAGGCATTGCTTGTTGAGCAGCAGAACACTTCGCTTTGTCTCGTTATTACAGCAAAGAAATGAAAACATTAAATATTGAATATATGTTTTTTCTTACTTTTGAATATTTCCTTCCTGAGTGAACAATTCATAAAAGTTCAGGAAACGTAACTTTAGGTCTTCTTTACGATCTGTCGACTGTACTATATCCCTGCTAATTTAAATTATACACCATTTTTTCCACCAAGTACATAAATTTTAATGAATTTTACTGAAAAAATTGAAGAACAAAGTGTCTTAACTCTACTAGGTATTATTAATATTGCTATACGGAAAAGATGTATGATAAATAAAACTCACTATTCAGCACTATCTAATAGCTGATATTCATTGGATCGTCTAAAACATTCCTTTACGCCTCCATCCTTCCATAGTGTTCTGACATGGTCGAAGTAATCCTGAAAATATACATATATTGGGTTATATAGATCCAAAATGGGGAATGGAATGTATTGCTAGGTTCTTTCTATATATTTTACAATGTTACAGGCTATATGATACTCTGGTATCTAGAAGAAGCTTGATATTAAGTCCCGCTACTTACCACACATTGTTTCGAAATTTTGCGGTTTCGTAAAGGATTGCGGATGTTCCGAAATTAACACTTAACACTAGGTTCCATCTATCCTTCCAGACGAGGGATTCAGCAAGAAGTTAAAAATATAAATACCTGCGTATATTCAGACGGACCATCTGGACCAATTTTCAATAGATATTGCTGGGATTGTATATTCTTTATATTTTGTAGCGCGATACTCAAAGGAGACATATTATGTACAATGTCGTATATTGATTCGTGTAAATTGTGCCTTATGTGTTTTGCTTTTTCTATTCTTTCACTGAAATAAACACAAAATATACTTGAGCAGTCGTGGAGGAAGGGTACAAACGTGTGACTGCAAACGCGACTGGGTGTGGATTCGATTCCCACTCGAGGATTTTTTTTTTGTGCTCTGGTGTCGAGGCAAAACGGGACGTTGAGTTCTGCAACTCAAAATGCTAGAATATTTCTGGAATTCTGAGAAAAATGGGAAACGGAGTGTCTTTTACACAGTGTTCTTTCTGGCTACCCAGCTATGTGCGGGATGTAGCGTGAAGCTTAAAAAATATATGTTTTATACTAAGGGAGGACGTCATGACTCTTGACCCAACTGCATATCTTACTGTAAACACAATGGTTATGGGTACGACTCTCGGAGGAACCAATTACTTCCATTTCCTCGCTGTGGTCACAAGATAAACCGCTGCATTGGATTCTGCCAATCAACACACCATGTCTCTGAAAGTGATTCCCCTCCTTCCGCTATTTTCACTATCGACTGTTTTCTGCCTGAGTGAACTATGCACAAAATTTCAGAAAACCTAACCTTAAGACGACCACAACTCGCCGCCCATACTATATGTATCATAATGGCTTACCTGGCGGAGAACCCTTGTATGTGAAGAATTTTCATTTGTTTTATAATTGTTGTTTTACCACTTTCACCAGTACCTAGGAGTAATAATTTGATCGCCTGAAAAATATAAAAAAAAATGAGATGAAAAAGTTATTGATTAGATTTTGGAGATTTTTATGTACATATTTAGAAAGAATTAACATAATATGTTAGTTTACAAAAAAATGTAGGTATATATATATGGTAATTAAATGGTAATATGAAAAAAAAATGTAAATTCATTCTTTGGCATCACGCTATATTACCGAAAATAATCGTTTGCAATACATTCTACCTACTAGCAGGAGCATTTAAAAACATCCTGGCTAAATTAGGGAAATGTACATATTTAGACTTATGATTTATATTTAGATAGAAGACCGTCAGCTATTGAGTTTTTAGGATCTTCTGCAATAACAGGTTCATCGAGAGAAGTTCTTCATAATAGTTCCAAAACGCCTCATGAAATTCGCTTGAGCTTATCGCATCAAGGTCGGTTCTCTGAATGGCTTCTAGAAAAAGCCGTCTTCTTACCAGTGCGCAATTTTAGGAGAAATAAATCTTAAAGTAGATATATGTCTTTTTCCAAATTTGGAAATCGACTTTGAACTTCTTCGTGTAGCTTCTGTACCATCTCTGGTACATTTGGACATATTTTAAGTATACAGCTGTACACTTTTTTAAGCTTTACTCTGTATTCCGCACATAGTAGGATAGGCAGAGGGAACCTGGGACCCTAATGTTATCCCTCCGTCCCCCATTCAGACACTTCCGTCCCCACTTTCCGTTTGTCCAGTTGTATACTGGAAATGAAATTACAAAATACTAGATACTTACATCATTATAAGATTTGATCCACTGTTTAATTTCTCTGTCAATCTGCCTAGAATTATAGTCGTCTTCATTGTAAGTCTTAACACATGGAAGTATACGCATTTTTCCTTAAATCTAAAACAAATTTATATGCTCATTAAATAGTTGTACCACCTCAGAATTTCTTTTTTTCTACTAATTTTAAAAAAAGAGGAGGTTCTAAATTGCTAGCTCTGATAACGAGCTAACGCGCGGTGTTGAGTTCCGCCACTAAATATGGAATCCCTCAATAATTCGGCGGAAGATGGGGTGAGTGGGGTTAGAACCTAGTGATAAGGCGCTTCGTTTGCCCTTTATACTTTAACAATAAAATAGGTATATCTAAATTTGGGTTTTATTAATAATTATTTTTTTTTAGCACCCCTAGGAAAAATTTGATAATATTGTATGATAAGGTCAAAATTATTCACGGCTAAGATATAGTTTCTTATCTTTAAGATCAAAGATAAGTATTTTTTTTATGAAAATTATAATCATTCAAAAATGTATAAATAATACACGTATGCAAGTATATGTGTTATATATTTTTTAAATATTATTGAAAAATCTTATTTGAAATAATATCCTATAGTAAAAATATTTTTGTACTTTATTCTACTTTAAGGTCATCGAGTGAAGTGGTAAGCACTTATCCCCATTATAATTTAATCATAAAAATATATAAAAATACCGGTCCGATGCGGTATAATTTTTTTATTTTAGTTCCATATCGAAAGAAAGCTTCTTAATTTTTATACATTTTTAAAAACTTTCCTAAGTGAGGAATAACACTTTAAAAATGTTAAAAATTTCTTTAAGTATTTCCCCATATGCCATCCGCCTACAGAACGCCTATAAACATATAATATAACATATCAGTTGAACTAGCTATAATATTTATTATATAATTTACCTAACTGATTATGAATCACGGCAATGTCGGCATTTATCAAAGGTATCACATAATAATATAATACTGCATAAGTACATAATTATAATCTATTAATTGAATTGAAATTAATAGCAAATAGTATTCTGTGCTATTATGTCTGATTACTGTATACTTTCACGCTGTATCCCGCTGTATAGCAGGGTGGACAGAGGGAACCTAGTGTTAAGGCATTCCGTTTCCCATTTTCCGCCGAAGTTGCGAGACATTGTATGTTCAGTGGGGGACCCTACTTTTTGTGTTTAAAATATTTTATTAAATTAAAAAAAATAATTTAGCTTCACGCTGTATCCCGCACACAGCAGGGTAGGCAGAGGGGACCTAGTGTTAAGACACTCTGTTCCCCACTTTCTGCCGAATTCTGGAAGCATTGCGTGTTGAGTGGCAGAACTCAACGCCGCGCTTAACCTCGACACCAGAGCGAAGAAATAGAAATATAAATTTAAGTAAATATTTCATCTCCTCGAGTGGGGATCGAACCCACAACCAGTCGGTTTTTGCAGTCACACCTCGTGCCGCTGCGCCACGACCGGCCTCAAAAAATTTTATAATAGTTTCAAATCCAATTGTGGAATATAAAATATTTCGGAAAGTATTTTTTTATCTCTTGTTAGCTTTCTTGTTATATATCAGGAAAGAAAATACAATAAAAAAAAGTCCAATAAATAGTCTACAGTAGTACAGCAAACAATGTGCCCAATTATATTTTTTTATTAATATTTCTGTAATAGTACGCCTGGGGAATTATAATTTATAATTTTTTCATATTACTTTTTTTGTGTAGAACGTGCTTGAAATCTCTTCGTTGATATTTTATTATTATTTTAAAAACTAATTGGAATGATTTAAATTTTATAGGAAAAGCATTTTAATGCAAATAAAATCGACAATAATACACAAACACAATATATAATAATAATGACACATAAAAACAAAACACAACTAAGACCAAACAAATCACAGCACATACACAAACAATTTTGTAGAAAACACAAAGAATAAAACAAAAACAATGTTACCCAATACAAGTCCAGACGTTAACAAAATCTCAGTTATTAAGTAAATGTGTGATTAATTTTAACACGCTCTGATAACGTTTTATCGTTGATAATATTGATAATTATTGAAATTGATAATATTTTTAAACAGTTATGCGGAAAAAGGTATGCACGAAACGTCATTTATAACAGAAATTTTATACGATTCGACTGATCTACTTTTCAATCTATCAATAGATCAATCAATTAGTCAATCATTGTATCAGGATAGGCTGAGAGTACCTGATCCCAAGACACTCTGCTCTCCAAATTTAGTCAGAATTCGAGAAATTATTTGTGGAGTGGCAGAACTGGACAGAATGGTGTTGCTTAAATTACCTCATGAGAATTGTTGTTATAGTTGCACAATGTATTTTTTTTTGCTATTATAAAATACAGATCTATAATCTTATTATTATTATTTTATTGCCAGAGCGCGCCAAGCCCTACGGCCTCTGTTACCTCTTTCGCCTCGTTCACTATTATCAACTCGTACGTACATATATACATGATACTTTCCCTCTCCATAAAGAGGCGTCCTAATGCTTTCCTTTCCTATAATATCACCGACACTTAACTCACTTTGTTCTCGATGGTATTTGTAAATTTACAAAAAATGAAGTGGTATATCAGTATTGTTTGCTTTTTTAGATAGGTAAAACTAACTTTCACGACGAAAAACAGACCTAATACAAAATTATATAACGTTTTTGTATGTATATTATAATTTTCTATTGCGGTATGCAAAATCTATGTAGCAGCGGTATCTGAAGCCGCCGTGGCGCAGGGCCACAAGGATGTGACTGTTAGGCGACGATCTCCCTCGATACTGTGGAATTCATTATTATTTATCAATATTTTCATTTCCTCGCTCTGGCACCAAGGCAAAAACTCGGCGTTGAGTACCGTTACTCAACAGCCATTGTCCCGAACAATTCGGAGGAAAGTGGAGAACGGAGTGTCTTAACACTAGGTGGCTTACCCTATTATTTGCGGGATACAGCGTGAAGCTGGTATTCAAAAGCTTAAATGGTATTTAAAATGCTTGGGTTCACTATTACGTTAAAAAATTATGTGGAGTTTCAATATTGTACAGAAAGTAAGTTATTTTATATACAAAATAGTTTCGACTATCCGAACTTCGATCAACTGAATGAACACTTATAAGAAAAACTACGCGAACTAAAAATCGATTTTCAAGATTTTTAAACGTTATTTGTATATGGTGGGCAATTAGTCCGGATAATCTAAGTTCTATTGTATTATAAAATAAAACATAAAATAAGCAAAATTAAATAAAACGATAAGGTATAAAAACAACATATTTATTATCACTTATATCTACTTAACAAAATCGCCATTTTATTAATTTTTAATAAGAAACAAAACTTAACTACTTAACAAACATAAAAAATAAAGAAAAGTAGGTAACATTTAGAAATTAACATTTCAATGGATTTTACAATATTATTAATAAATTTAATAAATCCAGTAACTACAGCATAAAATAAAGTGATAACTAAATAAAATTAAAAAATAAAATTAAAGCGTAAACAAAATTTAAACAATATCATTGAAACAATTTGTAAAACGAAAAAAAATCTATATTTAATTGTATTTTAAAAAATGATAAAAATAATATTTTGAATTATTTTGCAAATAAGGCGTTAAAGAACAGGCAAAATTTAAGAAACTTCATTAAAATAATTTTTAAAACTTAAAATTATTTAAACAAATTTTATTTTATGAATTAAATAAAATATTTATTATTTAAATAAATTTAACAAAGCCGTTGATGATTTTACTAAAAATAACTAACTTTATAGCAAAAAGAATGCCAAAATAATAGTTTTTTATATATGTATACTACAAATAAATTTATTCTTCCAATAATTCATCATTTATATGTAATTGTACCATTTCATTTCCGTTTACTAAATTTCCATCTTGAAGCAATAATTCCACATTGATATTTGATAAGTTTTGTAATATACTCGTTTTTTCTACTTGCATTTCAGGTACCTTTTGCAGGAAAGGAGAGAGAAAAAAGTATAATTATTCCCAATTCTATAATTTAAAAGTAAAAAAAAATATATGTTTTTAATTCAAGCTGTATCCCTCATATAGTACGGTCAACGAGTTGTGGTCAGTCTGAAATTAGCTGCAGATGGCTGCGAATTTTTTGATCTCAGGATTTTTCTTACTTTTCATTATTTTCTCCAGAAGTCGACAATGTGTAAAAGTTCAGAATACCTAACTTAAGAGCGGCCACGACTCGTCAACCTACCATAAGCAGAAAGATTTTAGTGTCCAGACTCCTTTTTCTGCTATCAATATATTGCTGGTTGATTAATTTTATTTTACATATTTCTTGTACGGGCAGTAAAAAAGATGTTTTTTTTTTTAATTTTAAGGGTCTGGGTCAATTTTTTATCTTAAAAGCGTAACCATGAAGTATTACATATTTCCTTTTTTTAAATACTCACACACGTCAAGTACATAAAATATAACAATATTTTAAAATGAAACTATTTTTAAGGATTTTTTTAAAATTTGAATTTTCATTTTATATAAAACCATTGAATATATTTAATTAACTAATTAATCAATAAATAAACTTACATCGTTATCATTATGTTGGTAATTGTTAGAGTTATTGTCTGTTATATTTAGTTGTATCGTTTTTCCTATACCTCTGCCACGTCGATATGTTTGACATATATCTGTATGTAAAAATATAATATATATTAAAAAAAAATGAAAAACAAATAAAAACATTATTAAAAAGATGTTTTCTTTTTTTAATTTTTAAACGAACCATAAAAATGTAAATGTAGTGACAAGACATTCTTAATTTTATGTCCATTTTATAACCATTATGATAACAAAAACAGCTTAATACGTATTTTTCCTCATAAGAATCAAACCCGCAAATATCGCTTGTATAAAAAAGATACTCTTTTACACGGTTTACAACGCCATGACAGTAATAAAAAATAATATTATAATTATTAATGTCATTTCCAAGTCTCAACAATTCTGATAACTACGTTTTTTTTGAGTTTTACACTTTCCCGCATAGCAAGGTAGGCAAATGTGGTGTTAAGACATTTCACTTCCCACGGAGGGCCTAATTTTCAAGACATTGTATGTGGAGTAGAGGAACTCAACGCCGCGCTTTCAACCACATCAAATAAATGATAATAATTTAAATATAATCATCCCCCCGAGTGGGTATCGCTAAACTATAACTCACAACCATCACGTTTAGAGTCAAAGTAAATAAGTAAAGAAGCAAAATATAAGTGAATCAGCAAAAGTGATACATTTTAGTAATACATGAAGGCGTCTCACTGTGATACATTTTAGTTATACATGAGATTATATAAATAATTAACTAAAATTGATAAAGAAATTAATATTTAAAGAGATCGTTTTTGAAAGGTAATTAGTGTACATATGTAAATAAATAATATTTAATTTGAATTTAAAGCAACAACTATTGCATTTAGTCATTTTAATTTTTTACCATTTTGTTCCGTTGGTTTTGGTACCACTATAAAATTTTTAGGGACGTCATTCATCAGGGACAACGCCCGAATTGAGTTTGGTACTATGTTGGTAGAATTCTGTGAATAATCAATTATTTTAACATTAAACATAAGTTTAGTTAAAATTTTAAAATATCATTCATACAGAAAAGGCTAAAAATTCTATTAATATTCCGTATCGCATATATTACGTGCACTACTGCTAATATATCAGTCACACATCAGAATAAAGAAAATTTTAAATTATATATATGAAACATTCTGCGGAAAGTAAGGAACGGAGTGTTTTAACACTTACTTCCCTCTGCCTACCCTGCTACATGCGGGATACAGCGTGAAGCTGATAGTTTGCACCCCGACCAATCCCACATTTTTATCATCATCATCTTTTACAAAATCGTCGTCTGCAAATAAATATCAAGATACAACTTAATAAAAATACAAACCTTAGTAAACGACACTGTCGAAATTTCAATAACTTTATCTCGTGTAATATTATTTGAAGCTAAATGTTGATAAATCATTTCCTGGGTACAATCGGTGCCTTCGATCTAAAAAAATGCGTATTGCAGTGGCTTTTAGATAATTTAGAGATAGATAGAGAATAAAGATACACTGTAGACCAGGTTCTATATGTTTCTCCGCCGCTGATGCACGTCATCACTTAATATTAATAAAAAAATATAAAATAAAAAATATCGTTCCATACTTCTCTAAAAATGTAATGCCGACAAAATTTTAAACGCAACTTTTTCCTTAGTTGTAGTTTTTGTTTCAATTTAATTCTAAAAAATATATCAAACCTCTATAACAGCCAAATGGGTTGGGTGTTTCAATCGTATATGAGTTCTCAGATCAGACTTTATGCGGAACCTTTTTGGACATCTCATACAAACCCACGGTCTTACGCCTGTGTGTATTAATCTGTGATTTTTCATGGCTGTTGACCTAGACAATGGAGAAAATATGAGAAAATTACAACATGTATATAAGTTTACGTTATTGGTATCTATGCGTAACTACGTCACACGCAATATAGAAAAACATCGTGAAATTAAAAAAAAAGTCGTAAGTCTAAACTGTTGAGGTATCTTGATTAATTTCTAAGTTAAGTATGGCTTGAAATATTTTCCCTTATATGCTGATCCCGTAAAAGGAGCGCAGACGCTTCCACCCTGTATATTAAAATAGTGTTATAATTATTAATTCTTACCTTCTAAACGCAACACCACACACGTCACACGGGAACGGCCTCTCGCCGGTGTGCGTGCGGACATGCTCGTCCAGGACGGACGACGAACGGAACGATCGCGAACATGTCGAACACGTGTTTGACTGTTTATTGTCTGTGGCGTGTATTTCTCTGTTTGTGTGGAAAGGAAAAATATATTTATTGTTAATTTAGTAAATCTTATAAAAAAGGGTAAAAAAATATATTTAAAATAAATAATAATCATATAAGCCAGTAGTAGAATTATGATTTTAATTCTTTTCTGTACTTCTAATTGGGGTCCAAATATTGGCGTATCTCTATCGTTCTTTTTTTAAAAATCTCGGAGCTAATTTGTTGTTAGTAATTTTTAGTAATTTCTGGCGTGGGCACCAGGCTGATCTGGAATAGACACGGATTACCCTGGCCCTCCTCTTCCTTATCTAAGGGCCCAAAACAGCGAGGCACCAAATTGAAAATATCAAGGGCCTCCACGTGCCTTATTAGGGCGCCGTAGGTATATGCTAAAAATTAATGGGTGGACTACAGATGGAATAAACAGTAAAATAGTGATTAAATATTTCTTTAACCAGAAATTGAACCTATAATCAGAGTTATTTCTAAATAACGAAAAAAAGCACAGCTATATCCTGAAAGTAGTATAAAATTAAAAATGACTCACCTAATATGTTTCTGTAATGCGTATACGTTGTGTAGATTATTTCCACATTGATTACAAATTGTATTTTGACCATTGCCTGTTTATTATAAAAAATTTTAGATCTTTGAAATATATGGAATATAATATATTATTTTGTGGCCGTCGTGATGCAAGGGAACAACAAGGTTTGTGGGTTCGATTCCCACTCGGGGAAATGGAATATTTAATATTGTTATTTCTTCGTTCTCATACCGGGGCAAAGTGCGGCAATGAGTTCCGCCACTTAAGCAATGCCTCGAGAATTGGGCGATATGAGGGACCCCGAAATGTCTTAATGGGAACAAAGTGTCTTAGCTCTAGGTTTCGACTGATTACGCTGCTTTATATGGGATACAACGTTAAGATAAAACATATATTTTTAAGCTTAAAGTGTGGGAAGAGATAAACTTGCGTTTAAATACTCCTTTCTCCGCATATAATAAGTAATATTTACTTTACAGGATATAGGCGTACAGCTAAAAAAAAATTTTATTAACACAAAACAAAATATAATATACTAGATATATCTTTAAATTATTTTTAATTTCTATTTCTTAAGTTTAATCTTCTTAATTGTCTCAATCTATAACTAGATTAATTTTCATTAAATAAATCTACTACATGACATATTGTCATTACATATAGAAAACACTCCGTCTTCCATTTTATGCCTAAATTAAAAATATTGTGTGTTGAATGGCGTAACTTGACGCCGTTCTTTATTTTAGCAGCGGTGTAACGAAAATAATTTCATATATGCATCGACCCGAGTGTGTGGTATTATTATTACATTATAAAATTATAATGCGATTCATTTTTTAATTTAATTAATTATTTTGTATTGTATCACACTAACTAGTGTAAAATAGTAGACAACAGTGTTATGTATATAAATAAATAGTTATATGTATACATAGTAGATGATAATATCTAAACCGCCGTGGCGCAGGGGCGCAAGGGCGTGACTGTAAGACGACGGTAACGGTTAGAGGTTCGAGCCATACTCGAGGAAATGAAGTATTTAATATTTTCAGTTTCTTCGCCCTGGTGTCGAGATAAAAGCGTGGCGTTTAGTTCCACAGCTCACCACGTAATGCCTCCTGAATCCGGCGGAAAAAACGGTGTGTATTAACACTAGGTTCCCATACCCTGCTGTGAGCGGGATACAGCTTGACGCTAAAAAATTAAAATAAATAATAAAGGTAAATAAATAAAACTATAAATACCTGGCCTCACTATTTGCATTGATTCGTCACTGTGTTCGTTTTTCCTATGTTTGTAGAGTTCATTTTTGTTTGGCAAAATGGCGTCACAGTCGCGACATGGAATACTATTATAAAAATGTAAATAAAGTATATTTCCTGACATTTTTTTTGTTAACATTTATATGTAAAATGTGAAAGATTATGAGCATAGATCAGCTTGCCGCACACAGCAGCGTAGGCAGAGGGAACCTAGTGTTAAGACACACCTTTCCCCACTTTCCGCCGAGTTCTGGAGGCATTGCGTGTTGAGTGGCGGAACTCAACGCCGCACTTTGCCTCGACACCAAGTAAATATTTTATCTCTTCGAGTGGGGAACGAACCCACAACCAGTCGGCTTTACAGTCACACTTTATGCCTCTGCGCCACGACGGGCCTCATATAGTATTCGAATTTGCAGTTATTTAATTTTAAGAAAGCGAATAAAACTAAAATATAATTAAATGCTTTAGAGCTTTTTCACTAAATCTAATTAAAATATATTTAAACCAATATATATCAAAACTTACCGATAATTATCGCGTACGATTTTAGTAAAACCGCCATTTTCATCGTTGTTATGAGTTTTCTTTCTATGGTATGTCACACTCCAACTAAAAATAAATCTTTACTTATAATAAAATCGTAACGGATCGGTGTCTGTACATGGAAGATATAGAAGAAAAAATGTTATTGGGTTATGTTATATATCCCTTTATTAATGTAATAGAACCCAAAATCCCTAAAACAATAGTTATTTTTTGTATGTTTGTTTGTCTGTGCGTTTGTTCACGCTAATCTCAGAATAGGCTTAACCGATTTAAATGCAATTTTCACTGTTGGATTCTGGCAAGCTTCCTTTAACATATACAACGTTCGTTTTGTTCATCGCAGTGGTTCTTAGCTATGTTTCATTACAATCGGTTCATAAATAATAAATATTTGCTATAACAGTTATTTTATATAACTCTTTTACTGACTTGGCTGAATCTTTAGTTTTCAATTTGTATGATGATAGAAAAAACTGTAGATTTTAATAGTGGATTGTTTTTTTTTAATTTCCAAGATTACAATATTTAGGATTGAAATCGGAGTTTACGCAGGAGAAACTGCGCTCGACGAGCGCGTGTGCATCGAGACAAAGTGCGGCGTTGAGTCCGCCATTCAACACGCAATGCCACCAGAATTCGGTGGAAAGTGGGGGGGCGGAATGTCTTAACACTAGGCTTCCTGTGTCCACTGTGCTACATGCGGGATACAGCGTGAAACTGAAAAAAAAACCATTAGCACTCACCTGTTAGGAAACGTCAAGTCACACTGATTACATTTAAATATGTAATTTTCATTTGCATGTTTCATACGTCTGTGTACTTGTAAGTACGTCCAATGTAAGTAAGATCTGCCGCAGTCCTAGAAATATGATGGTTTTTTTATATTTTATTTAATCATTTATTCCATATATCAGGGTAAGTATAAGTGTAATACAAAGAATCCTTGAAACTAGGTTTTTATCTATTTATTTATCTATTTATTATTTTATTTACAAAGCCAATAAAGAGTTGCATTATGACATTCAACCAGAGGAGAGTAAAAAATTATAAACAGTTTTTTTTTACAAGAAAATCGCTTGAATGCCGGGATTTGGATATCTCACTAGGATTTCCTGTGCGGTGATATCCAAAGATTGCTGTACAGATTTTATTATTGGATTTGAGAATTAGAACAATGAGCTTTAAATGAATATAAATTGTAAGTGAAATATATATATATATATATATATATATATATATATATATATATACAAATAGCGGAACCTTGCCTGTCCAAACAACAAATTTTAAAATATCAAATCGGGACGTCAAGCCAATATAAAGCCGTATGGCAACACTGACATCTACATCGCTCTAACTTCTACAAATGTTTTATAATTGGATCTACTTTACTCTTCTACTATCTACTACTTTACTACTTTATATGTATACTAATAAATGGATCTAGAACATCACTATTATTATCATCTACTCTAAAAGTTTCATCTAATTTTGTACTGGAAGTGCTCTACGATGGGAAACTTCTCAAATTCCCAGAAATAAATTTACTCTTTTCATTAATATTAGATTATCCCGTAGTTATTAACTTCTGTACATTAAAGCTATATTTTAAAAATGTTTTAATACTTTGAGGCCAGTCGTGGCGCAGGGGCACAAAGTGTGACTGACTGTAAAACCGACTGGTTGTGGGTTCGATCCCCACTCGAGGAGATGAAATATTTACTTAAATTTATATTACCATTTCTTCGCTCTGGTGTAGAGGTAAAGCGCGGCGTTGAGTTCTGCCACTCAACACGAAATGCCTCCAGTATTCGGCAGAAAGTGGGGAACGGAGTGTCTTAACACTAGGTAGGTTAGGTTCCCTCTGCCAACCCTGCTGTAAGCGGGATACAGCGTGCAGCTGATTCTTTCTGACCTAGAAGACTTTGACTTTGGCCAGACTGCAAGTAGATCTCCTCTACTTTTTATCATCTATGATAGCTACAAATAATCTAGAAATATTTCATTAGTTTCAAATAACCTCGCACAGGAAGTGCTTCACAACGGGAAATCCTCCGTAACCTAAAATGCCCGCGCTCACCGGACCGGAAGTAGATTCATTTCTACTTTCATTCGTGTTACGTTTATAGAAACCGTGCGTTGTTTTGTGAGTAGTGCACCTAATTGGCAAAAAAATTAATATTTTAAAAGTAAATTATTTGACGTTCAAAAATATAAACTTCTTACTTTTAACCCCTGACGCAAAGTTATAAATTTGACATGTCTGTGTGTCTGTCTGTGCTCCTGGTTCATTAATAAACCGATTTGAGTTCAGTCTTTTCTAATCGAAAGCCTCGTTTATGGCACTGGTTCTTAGCTATGTTTTATGAAAATCGGTTTAGTAGTTTAAGAGCTACAACCACTTTGCCAAGATAAGGTAGTGATTTTTTTGGTCAGGGATTTTTTTAAGAATTGAATAAAATTATTTGACTTTGAATTTGACTAAGTCAGAGGTAGTATGTTCGATTTCTATCTATATGAGATCGTATGTTAAATTGATCTATCACACTTGAGAAAAAAAAATGCACAATAATTTCTTCTCTAGGGATCTCACAAGAATTTAATTTATAGTAAGATATTGGCCCACTATGTGCAATAAGAAAAATATAAATATACCTGTAAAATTTTTAATATCTTATAATATTTTCTTCTCACCTCGAATAAGTAGCAAAACTGACTTTACAAATGTGACATGTGAATGGATTTTTTATTCCTTTGTGTATTACTCTATGGTTGTTTAAAGCATCTTCCAAATAAAATACACTAAAAGAAAAAAAACTATTTTTAAAATGGGGGAAACCAAAAATAGAAACATGTGTTAGTCCTGTTGTTTAACATTTTTTTTTGTAAATTAAAAATAATATTATTATGTTGAAATACATGAGAATATATGTATAGAAATTCTATAATAAAATTTCACGAAGCAAAATTTAAACTAACATTTTAAGATACCGTTTAAACGTGTTATCTAATATGCTATAGATAAATACGGAGTGTATTTAGGATGTAATCAAATCAGTAACGTTTGTAACTGATTTTTATAAAAATTATCCATATTTAAGTTGAAAGCCTATTTAGATAAAATTCTATAGCAATAAATGATTTTTTTAATTTTTTAAATTTTATTTATTAGCCATATTCTTAGATAAGGATATTTTGTTATTGTCCTCGAATTTTACAATGTAAAAAAATGACAGGGCGTCAACGGATTATAAGATTGAAATTCCGTAGAAAAAATGTTACCCAAAACATTTTTATGCGTAAAATCAAAATGTTGAAAATAAAATAAAGCTCAAGTTAATTACCTAGTTAAAGGGTAATTAATTTGTATTAAATAAAAAATACTCCTACCAAATAAAGAGCGAATCTCTTTGTAAGAAAAAACTTGATTTTATAAAAAAAAAGATACAAAATAAGGAACTAAACAACTTAAATCAAAATATAAGTAATACTAACTCTTCACAATATTCACAACGGAATGCCTTTTCAATGTTAACAACTCGTATAATATTTTTGGCCGCTTCGTCTAAATTAGACAGCAATTCTTCACTCGTTGAGTTGTTAACTTGTCTCTCTATCCCTTGCGATAGACGAGGGCATTCTGTATGGATTTTTTGAATATATTTTTTACGAAAAATCAGCAAATACAATGTAATATACATAGTAAAACGTCAGCTTCACGCTGTATCCTACACACAGCAGGGTAGGCAGAGAGAGCCTAGTGTTAAAATACTCCGTTCCCAAGTTTTCCTTGAATTTTTCAAGGCATTGACTGGCGGGACTGAACGCCGGCCTTTTGCCTTGGTACCAGAGCGAAGAAATGAGAATATACAGGGTGGAAGAGGCAGCGCTCCATTTACGGAAACAGCATATAGGGTTAAATATTTCAAACCTATACCTAAAGAAATTAATCAAGATGCCTCGACAGTTTGGACGTAGGATTTTTTTTTCATTTCACGATTTTTATCCATACCTGTATTTCGTATGACGCGATTACGTATAGATCCCAATAACATAAGCACTTACTACTACAAAAATACTACTAAAGGTTAAACAACTTTGAACTTTATCGCCAATACCTACGACTCGATTTCGAAATGAGGCATGTGCGGCGGTGTTCCTGATAGGTTTATGTGTGCGTGCGTCGTCCTTACCAATGACGTTTTGTTTTAAAATGACAATTTTATTATTTATTTTGTTTGAAAAAAAAACTTTTTCACTTTTGGGAATTAATTTTTTTCTGAATTATATTGATTAGGCTTTTATAGAGTAGTTAAAACTGTGGTTTCATTTAATGTGGTGCTGACACTTCCACCCTGTATATAAATAATAATTCATTCTTTTGAGTGGGCATCGAACCCACGATCGTCGCGTGCCCCTGCACCACGACAGTCTCGACGGTTACTAAAACGTATTTTATAGTAACAATTTTTTTTTAAACAAAATTAAATATCTTGTTGTAGTTTACCAAAATTATACTATAAAAAACATTAAAACCCTATACATCTAATTTGAATGGAAACCGGATACCATGTTTTAACACTACATTGCTGGTGTGCAGGAAAGTGCGTAAAGCTACTTCATAATCAAATATATAAAAAGTAAACAATTTAATGCTCTCTTAATTCTCCTTTTAACTTCTTTTATTTCTCATGCTCTTTTAACATACTCACCCACAATCCTAACAGTATGTCTGACAATGCCGCTAGTGGGCGACAGTTGTTCGCTCGCTTCCGCATCTTCTTTCAATTTTTTTGTAAACTCTGTTATACATTCCGTTGATTTCACAGAATGTTCCTAAAACATTATACGGTAAAAAAATAAATATGAATTAATTACTTAAATAACATATGAAGTATGAACTTTTTTTTTTATATTGGTAGGGGAAATCTTCAATGAAGTATGAACTATACCGACCAGACCTGGTTGGTTTCCCGGAGGCGCGGGTCTCGCTACGTTCAAATTTTTATACATTTTTTTTCACCTGGTAATGGCTGGCCTGGTGGCTGGTAAGTGATTACCGCCGCCCACGGCCCCGTGCAAAACCAGAGGTGCGTTGCCGGCCTTACCCGGCATTACCTGATGCGAAACGCAGTGGCATAAAACCACTACTTAACGCCGGTTTTAAATGCCGGGGGTGGTATTGATCCGGTCGAGTCTGCCCACGCGGGACGTGACTCTACTACACGTACTTTAGTCGCCTCTTACGACACCACCAGTACCAGGATGATCCTATTCTAGGCCGGGATCACACGGCAAATAAGTACATTTCCTAAATAATTATTTTTCTTTCCCAAGTGTAGAATAACACTTTAAAAAATGTCCAAAATAAGTATGAACTATTATATTTTTATTAATATTAATGGTTTTACAACTCAAAAGCATGTTTATATTCCTATCATAAGTGTTGCTAGATTTTGGTTCAAAAATGACAATAGTTTAGAACTTAATATGTTAAATTATTGTGTCTAATAAAGTCTAAGGTTCAAATACTAAAAAGAATCGGAAAAGGTATTTAAGTTCGTTCGTGAAGTTGTACGTAGGTATGTTGTGTGCTGTTTTGTGGAGAAATAAAATTATCAGCACTTATACATATTTATGTTCAATATTATACTAATCAGTCGTGGCGCAGGGACACAAGTGTGACTGTAAACGCGACGGGTTGTGGATTCGATTCCATTTCGAAGAAATTAAATATTTAATATTTTCAGTTCTTCGCTCTGGTGTGAAAGCAAATAGCGGCCTCGAGTTGCGCCACTCAAGAACTTCCAGAATTCGGCGGAAAATGGGGAACGGACTTAACATTAAGTTCCCTCTGCCTACCCTGCTGTGCTGTGCGGGATACAACGTGAAGCTGATTCATTTATTTATATTTATTTCTATCACTAACCTGTGCGTCGTTATGATCCCTAAAAGCTCTAAAACATATACCACAAACTAGCACCAAGGCGGGGGACAGCTCCTCCTCGTGCGCTCGCAGGTGCATGCGGAGGCGGGAGCGGCGAGTCAGTTGTTTCAAACAGATATGACATTGAAATGGTTTTATCTAAGAATAGTAAAAAATATATTTTTATATTTTATATTATATAGATATTGGATTATTATTTTTTCTTATTATTAAATGTAGTCTCAAAGATTATTTGAACTTCCGCGATGATTGTTAGTTTGATCCCCATCCGGAGAAATTATGATAAATACATTTTTTATTATCCTAGTCTGGTAATGTAAAGTGCCCTCCTTAGGTTATATAAATTGGTATAAATTATAGGAAGCAGTATATTATTAGGACGACTTTTTTACCAAAAATAACAATATAATATTCAGTACAAAAACTTCAAAAATATCAACATATAACAATAACATTCGTAACAAGCCCACAAAAAATTCGCTATGTATGCAAAATGTACACGCGGGTTCAAATCCTGTTACGTCCAAAATTTTCATAAGGAAATTACCACAGCGCATCATCATTATCTATAGGTATATAATAGGGGACCTCCACTCCGATCGGTCCTGAGCTGCCTGTATCCAGCATCTTTCTGCCATCTTGACCAGATCGTGGACCAAAGCACATAAATAAATAAATATAATAAATACCTGTAAATGAGTAACACCATGTTCGTCTAACGTCTGCTTATCAAGAAATCTTTTCCCGCAGGTCACACACGCGTAACGCCTTGTGTCTGTGTGTGTCCGACTGTGTTTTGTCAATGTTGCCCTATTTTGTAGAAAAATAGAACCATTTTAAGTGGGAAATTATATGTTTTTTAGTATTTAATTAATATTTAATGTGTCGGATTGTACACACGAAGGTTATAGGTTCGTTTTTAACTCGGGAAAATGATTATGTTAAAGTATTTTTTTTTGTGAGACAAACCGTTGCGTTGAGTTCCACTGTTTAAGATGAAACTACACGATGTTTTCCGAAAAATGGAGATCTTAGCGTCTTTACATCTTAAGTTATCTACCTGAAATAAAATATGTTTTTTTCTCCCAACGCGGAAGATGCGCGATATAAATTATCGCGCATCTTGGGAATGGTATAAATTTACTATATACCATAAGTACCTTCTTACTTACATAGATAGACTTTTTGAAGCATTTTTAAATAAAACACAACAAAAAAATATCACAAATATAAAAAAAATATTCTCTTTCCAAACTCAATAAATAATAAAAGTTTACCTCAAAAAGAATGTTTTCCCACACCCTTTGACGGGGCACTGCCATCGTTTCTGCTTGTCATGTTGGAAATGGACGTGATCGAATAATTCCGTTTCCGTGAAGAACTTGGCGTTCTCACACTCAATACATTTGTATTCACCGTCAGATATTAATAGATTACTCGGATCGTGGAATTGCCTAGAAAATGTGAAATATCTATACATATAATAATATTGTAACAGTTCGCTGTCTGTACATGGAAAATAAATGAGAAAATCCATTATATCAATTTGATAGAACCTAAAACAATGATTTTTATTTTTTTTGTCTGTTTGTCTGTTTATTTTTCCGTGAACATGACAGTAATTCAGATTAGTAATTTCATACTAATGTATTTCAAGAGAGCCTATATATAGAGCTACAATAATATTTATGTAGGGTAGTCAGAAAAAAACAAAACAAACTTATATCCGTACTCCTATCCAGTTCCGCTATTTAACAAGCAATGTCTCAACTTAGGGAAGTGGAGAACAGAGTTCACTATACACCTTATCTCACCTCATTATGCAAGATAAAGCGAGAAGCAGTAGAAAATCGAAATACAGGATCTCACATTCTTTTTCCAAAACTATTTACTACATTTATAAAAAAGTACCTAGTAAAAAATGTCCAAGTCCAGGATATCACGGAAAAAGTACAACAGGAACTAAGGTTCTCCTGAGCTTGCCATGCATAATATAAAATAATTAAAAGAAAAATACTTACATATGAAATTTTAATCTAACTTTCGAAGTAAATGATTCGTTACAATTATCACACGTCACTATTTGGGCGTCGCTTGAAGCGCGACTTTTTCTCTTACGCGTTCTCTGTTTATTAAAGATTTTTTTTGTTAGAAAAAGAATTTAGTTATACATTTTTGTTTATACAGATTTGAGGTGCTAGTCGTGGTGCAGGGACACAAGTTTGTGACTGTCAACGCGACTGGTTGTGGGTTCGATTCCCCACTTGTGAAAATGAACTATTTATTTAAATTTATATTTTCATTTCTTCGCTCTGGTGTCGAAGTAAAACGCAAAGCCTTCAAGATTCGTGCATGCACGTTTCACGTTATTATATGTATTATTTATTTAAAGTAAAATGTTATAAAATTTCGATTGAAAAATAGACTGAAATTAATAATATATTATTATATTTTGTTTTGAGGCCGGTCGTGGCGCAGCGGCACGAGGTGTGACTGCGAAACCGACTGGTTGTGGGTTCGATTCCCACTCGAGGAGATGAAATATTTACTTAAATTTATATTTCCATTTCTTCGCTCTGGTGTCGAGGTTAAGCGCGGCGTTGAGTTCTGCCACTCAACACGCAATGCGTCCAGAATCCGGCAGAAAGTGGGGAACGGAGTGTCTTAACACTAGGTTCTTTAATTGAAACTTAATTAACATAAAATTGTTATAATTAGTTAAAAATTTTATATAGAATTTGAGTATTTTTATTGCATGTCAGCATCTGATAAAATAAAATACAAAGTTTTGTCTATATTTAAAAAGATTTCATAAAATATGTTCGTAAAATCGACTCACCTCCACTAAAAGATCATTATCACCAGACTCTTCCGTTGGACGAGGTCTTCCTTGAGCTCTCTTAAAATTTTAATTTAAATTAAATATTTCTTAATTTATCTTAATTATTAAATTATTTTTTATCAAGTACTTAGTAATACTGATTGCTAGTCTAATTAGTAAATAATAATTTCTCAATGAAAATATTATTTCATTTACTACATAATAAATATATATATATATATATATATATATATATATATATATATATATATATATATATATATATATATATATATATATATATATAGATTTCTTTATATTTTAGTGTTATTCTATAATCGATTTTTTTGTTTATCTAACAAAAATATATATTTATATATCCTAAAAGATAAATATAAAAGTCAAAAAGGTCAACATAAAGTTTAGGTACTCTATTCTTTGATTATGGTATTCCGAACGTGCCAATTGAGCACTAATCACTTCGCTAATATCATTTCTTATGGAGATTATGCGAAGGAGATTGTACGTTAAAAATAGAGAATTTTATCCAAAAGGAGAATGCATATCAAAAGGAGAACCAGTTATACGGTTTATTCACGATGGCAAAATTTAAAAGATACGGCTTCAAATCCAGATTTTTAGAAAAATATTTATTTTCCTTTCGTTTTAACCAAACTAAGAAACCATCTCAATTATAAACCTGAAATCATTACAAACTAGCCAAAAATAAAACAAAAAAAACTAAATAGTACAAATTTCTGTTACCCTTATAAAGTCCTCTTCAGACGGCACTAATATAACAGCTTCGTCTTTAGCAATATCTTTCCGTTTTCTGCCTCTTTTTTTACACTTGTGAACGGATAACGTCTCCGAATTAGGAAATATTTTGCTAAAATATGATATATATTTAGTTATCTTAATAGATTCACGCATAGTAAGGTAGGCAGAAGGAACCTACTGTTAAAACACTTCGCTCCTCACCTTCCGCCCTACTTTAGAGGCGGAAATCAACCCCGCGCCGACCGGGGAAATGAAAATTGTTCAAAACGCTATTGTTCCCCCGAATGGAGAATGAAACCCACAACCATCGTGACAGTCAGACGCTGACCAAATGCGCCACAATGGCCTCTAATCTTCCCTTTATATTTTTATACATACAATTACAGAAACAAAAAAAAATAAGTTATAGTTTATAAAGCTTACCTGCATTTAAAACATTTGTGCTTCTTTAGATCATTAACGCTGGTAGTTTCATTTACCTTTAAAGTGAACAACATGGCTTAAAACAAGAATGGTATAATTATAAAAAAATACAAATAGTGGCGCAGATGCAGAAGTTTTTATTGAAATCACCACAAACTGTGGGCTCGATTCCCACTCGGCTTAATTAAATACATTATATATTTTTTTCTCGCTCTGATAACGAGACACAAAATTTGAGAATGAGAATGAGAACGGGATGTCTTAACACTAGGTTCCCTCTGTCTACCCTGCTATATGCGGGATACTGCCAAAAAAATATAATTTATGAAGAGAGAAGAGAGAATTCTAGTATATGGAATTTTTTTAACAAAACCACAAGTTACAAAAATTTGAAGATGGGATAACAGGTAAGTATATAGTATATACTAATATTAATATTCTCGTTTCGAGCTTCACGTGATTTAGGCCCTTCGTCGATTATTTTAAATATATGCACAGTACAGATCTGGTTAACGAGTCGTGACCGTCTCGAGGTTAGGTTAAGTTCTAAACTTTTGCGGATTCTTCAATCGGGAAGAAAATAATTAAAAATAATAAAGAATCCCAAAATCTAATCTGGGCAGCCATCTACAGCTCACTACAGGGCGGCCACGATTCCAGAGATGGTATTGTATGTAATGTATAACCTTCAATAACTTCTGCAACTCGTCATCATAGTCCCCGGTTTGGACTATCCATATAGAATCGTCACTGTCCAAACACTCTTGTTTCACTTCAGTGGTAAAAGTCATTTCATTCTGTACCGATAATGTTATTTTTATTTAATAATAAGCAAATAAAACTTTTTTAGAAACAATATTACTTATTTTAAATGAAAATATATTTAAAATATAAACATTCTCAGAATTGAATTTGAACCTATAACCATCGTATATATTGTTCCTCGTTATTTTTCTTTAGCTTCACGCTTTTCCCGCATATTAATAACAGGACAGACAAAGGGGAATCTAGTGTTTAGACACTCCGTTACCTAATTCCGCCAATTTTGGAGACCTTACTTGTAGAGTAGCGGAATTAAACACCGCGCTTTGTCTACTACAGCGATGAAATGTAAATAATTAATTTTACCGATTGTTGATTGCATCGCGTTTATAGCCGGACGTTCGTTATTTATTTCTGCTTTATCTAAATAACATATATGAGTATCTGATCTGATACTGTCTGAACTAAATCCGGGAAATTACTACACTTAAGTATTTTGATGAAACTTTCAAGAACACACTAGAAAAATAATATTTTATAATATCTATATGGAAAATATAAATATTCCCCCGACCAAAACTTGAACCACCGACTATTTCATTAAGTCCAAAAAGTCTTACTATAGAACAATTCTAACAAAATATTGAAATAACTAACCGTTGCATTTTCATTAGTTTCTTCATTATTTTGATTTTCTTTTGTACCTTTTAAAATTTAATTAGTTTTGAAATTTACTTCATTTAAACATAATTTAACATTTCCGTCAAAGTTACGTATCGGTTTTTAATTCTTATTACAAAATTTATTATGACATAATTTCACAATTGCAGTATTTCCAAAATAACTTTTTTATATTTATCATCTTCATGCTGTTTTTGACACAGGGGTAGTCAAAGGGAGCCTGGGAACGTAGGATAAAGACACTCTTTTCCCCACTTACCGCCGAATTCGTCATTGGATCGTAATGATAAAGTAATATTAAATATTTCGTTGCCCCGAGTGTGCATCGAACTCACAACCGTCGCGTTTACAGTCACATACTTATGCCCCTGCGCCACAACAGTCATAATTTATTTCATATAAGGAAAAAGGACCAAATTAAAACAAATAATAACCATTTTCAATTTCAAGATCACTCTTCTTCAAAGAACTTCTCGTTCTCTTCGCGACAGGAGAACTTTTGGGGGACGGAGATTTTTCTATAAAAAAATATACTTAAAATATTGAACAAAGTATGGAATAAGCTGGTATTGAAAAGAAATAAATAAAACAAATACAGATACACAAAGTCTTTGATTACGTCAGAGGGACGAGTCGTAAAGCTTCCAAGCTTAACATTTGAAAAAAAAAATACTAGACAGAGAAAATCTAGAGACAATTCAAAACAAAAGGCGTAATCCGCACATTATCTAACGAGATGACACCTTTGTACGTAACAAAACCCTAACAAAAATATAAATATTAATTACCATTATTTTTTTTAGTCATATTTTCTTCAATTTCTGTTTTAGTATCGTGGGCCACTTTGAGGTGTCCTTTTAGCCATTTAAAGTTAGAATAACCTATTAAATTTAATATTAATGAAAATGTAAGAAAGTAGTCTATTTTCTGAATGGTTAAATAAAGATGTGTTAAGATTAAAAAACGAGGGTGTCGTCGTGAAGTGGCACAAGATGTGTGGTTGTGGGTTGGACTCCCATTTGGGGAAATCAATTATTTAATATTTTCTTTACTATGCTCCAGTAACAAGGCAAAACGTGGCGTTGAAATCCGTTTGAAATCTGTTGAATTTAATAACGTAATAGAACCAAAAAATATGATTAATTTTTTTTGTCTGTTTGTCAGTACATTTGTTCATGTTAATCTCAGAAACGGATAGATAGGTATAGAAATTGTTATTAAATAAAAAAACGAAACTAATGCAGATCAGTAAATGAATAGTTATGTAGTTCAAGGTGAATATATTGATATTCCTGCTCTGGTAACAAGGCAAAAAGCGGCGTAGAGTTCCGTCACTGAACACGCAATGCCTCGAGAATTCGACGAAAATTAGGGAACGGAGTATCTAAGGCTAGGTGTCCAGGTTCCTTCTGCCTACCCTGCTATACGCGGGGTATAGCGAGAATGTCGTTTCTAAAAAACTCTATTTATTCTAAAGTGTTGACAATATAAAAAATATGAAAAAAAAAAATTAATATTTATAATTTATTACCATAATCACACAAAGGACAAGGAAATACTACATCTCCCTCCGCATCATGTTTGTGTTCTTCACCATGTTCTATTACTTCGAAAGTATCTTTAAACTCTTTGTTACAAAATCTAAAAATTATAATAATAATTTTCTTAAAGAAAAAAAACGAAAAAGTTGTTTTGTAATTTTTATACGAATTTTCCTTCATCATTAGTGGCAGTGAAAGTAAAACATAAAGGACTCCGTTTTATTTTTCAATCACTAAGTTATTTCTAGGTAGTAAAGTCTCTGCGTGTATAAGGCTACTAAAAATGCAGCAACTTGAGAATACTGATAAACATTAATAATTTAGAATACAACAGTTATATCATTATGTAATAATCTATAATAAGAAATATTTTACGCTGTTAACATTTCCTAGAAACAGTATAGAATATTTAAAAGTAAGTGAAAATAAGGTAATGGCTAGAGCTCTAAGACTGAATCCATAACATTACTAACCTACATTTTAACTCTTTTACATCACTACTATCATTTTGGTACTTCCCCAGAAACTCTTTAACATTTTCGTCTTCATCTATATTATCTAAATCAATTTCCGGTTCCGCTTCAGGTTCTATAATCTCTACGTCACTGGAACTACCTTTTTTCTCATCTTTTATTATTATAAGATCATCAGCCTTAATATTGCAGACTGGTTTAGTTATAATTTCACCGTCGGGACCGATTTCTACGTTTACAAACTCTGAGCTCTCTTTAATATCATTATCATTTAAAATATTAGATTTATAAGTATGTTTGAACGTAATCAGACTTGTTTTCTTAAAAATAAACTGTTGATTATTCTTAATGACCAGAAATTCATCATTTTTTAATGCTTCTTCAGGGCCTTTAAGTCGACTGGCCACAAAATTTTCGGTTAAACAAGTTTCACAAATAACTTTAAGTTGGGTATATTTCTTTTGTTCACATCTGTGTAACATTTGATCTTCTTTGTCGAAAATATATAATTTTTCATTGTTATCCACGATTTTACCACATATATAGCAAATATGTTTGTCTTTAACATCTATATCAGTTAAAGGTTTGGAGTTCCAATTCCTACCAAGTCTTGATGGATCAGTTTTTCTTACATGCCTACGCTTATCACAATTTTGATTATCATACGGAAGAAAAGTTACTGGAGAATTTTTAAACATATCGAGAATATCCTCTCGAGTGTAAACATTACGATTTGCTATATCACTATTTTTATAATTTTCACTAATCAATGTTTTGGGCGATTTATTTTTATTCGCCAATTGCAAACTTGCATATGTTTTAGATTTTTCTTCGAGATATTTCGTGAATTGAGCTTCGAAACTAGCTGCATTATTAGAAACCAATTTGAACGGTAGAGTATTCGCGAAGCTATACTTAGGACTATTCTTATTCGATACTGGACTAGTAATATTAATATTTTTAATTTCACCGATCTCTGTATTGTCATCAATTGATTCATCGACATTATCTGTATGTTCAACAAAAGGTAATCTTTCTAATGTTAAATCAGTGAGGGGGTCGTCATTATCAAAATGTATTTGGGAGGCACGAATTTGAGTACCATCGTCTAAAATGTAGACTAAATCGTCAGTACCAGCCTGATTTGCACCTAGATCGAAATTCGTTGGGTCTAGGGTAGAATCAGTAAGATTTTTTTCAGCACTTAAAAGAAATGTATAGGCATTATCATCGAGAGACACTTGTTGGTTGCCTGTTACGGAATTAAGATCGATTTCATATCCGAGGAGTGTTCTGAAAAACATTACATACTTGATACTCAGTTTAACAAAGACTATTTAACAATTTTAATATATAAAACGATAAACTTAATTATCTATCTCGTATAAGCTATATTATTAAGATGTTACTCCGAATGAAATTTGTGATAGCAACTACAAAAAAACATATTATGGACCCAAAGCCCATTCTTTGTATTAAAAATATTCTTATATCTGGATTTTCGTGATTTATTGTTCAGTAATAAGTTATTATTAAATAAGCTTCACGCTGTATCCCGCACACAGCAGGGTAGGCAGAAGGAACCAGTGTTAAGACAATCCGTTCCCCATTTCTGCCGAATTCGAGAGGCTTTGCGTGTTGAGTGGCAGAACTCAACGCCGCTCTTTGCGTCGACACCAGAGCGAAGAAATAATAATATAAATTTAAGTAAATATTTCATCTCTTTGAGTGGGGATCGAATCCATTATCAGTCGGTTTTACAGTCACACTTTGGCATTACCTAATAAACACAATTGGTGGTAATGATCTGGGCAAGTCTGCCCATGCGCGTTGCCATTACTGGCAATGTGACTCTTCCACACGTACTTTAAGCGCCTCTTATAACGCCATCAGTACCAAAGTGCCGGGAATACACTGCGGGAAAGTGAGGCTTTGCCTCGTTACCAGAACAAGGAAATGAAAATATTAAACATTTCATTTTCTTCGAGTGGTAATCGAACCCACAACCTGTCTCATTCAGTTTCACACACTTGTGCCCCTATGCCATGGCTGGTCGCATATTATTTTTATAAACGTATAAAGAGAAAAACAAAAAATATATATTGTTTACATTTAAAATGTATATAGATAAATATTATAAATAAAACAAACTTGGAATTGTTAATAAAAGTTTGGAAGCTATCATTCTGTTCTATCTTCAGTTCCACTTCTTTTCCATTTATATCATCCATGCAAAGTACTAAAGGAGGTGGTGTTTCAGACATTGTTATTTTATTTATAAGCACCTGAATAAGATATTCAATATTAATATATAAAATTCTAATATACTGTATTATATTACAGGCACGAACATATAAATAAATTTCAATTAGACATATATACAGGATGTAACGCGATCGACGGATCAACTATTGTCTACGAGTAGAGGACCTCAGTATCTATCCTTCTGAGCGTCCTTAATAGAAAATCGGCTAACACTTATCCATTTCACCCTCTACATGGGGGTGAAATTAGCTGATTTTCAGTGGTTTCGGCAGATATTTAAGAATTTGTGATGATTTCAAAAAAAAATAAATCTTGAAGAAAATAATATTGAAACATAATAGTTTTTAATTAAGTAAAATATCACCAAACAGATGCAAGGGCTGCAGCGGCAAAAAAATGACTGGAGGTTTTTTTTGCAGTAGTAATTTCAAAAACTACTAGTATTAGTATAGATTTATAGAATAATCTCTGAAAGTTCGTAGGCGCAGCTATTGAGCTTTTCATTTATCCAATGATATTTCAGTTGTCCAATTACAACATATTAAAAAATGTACTCAAATCATGAAACAGTAAAAATTGTTATTCTTATTACTAGAATTGACTACATTTAAGTCAATTATTTTACATATTTACATGTTTGCATTTTTTACCAGTCTTCTATAATCAGACAATGTTTATTGAATACAAATATTTTGATATTATAAAGCTATCCTAGCACAGGCCGCGAATTGGCTAATGCACTTGGGTGGTGGTTAACTTTAATTTTTACATGCTGTAGAATGAATACTACACAAGTAATTTTTTTGTACCATCTACGTTAAAAATTATAAATATGTATAAAGAATAAACACTAAAAGTATCATTCAGATAGTGTTAAGGAAGAGATGTTCATTAAATATTATGTGCGTTAACTAATTCACAGCCTGTGCTAGGATAGTTTTACAAATCAAAATATTTGTATACAACAAACATTGTCTGATTATAGAAGATCGGTAGAAAATGCAAACAGTTATGTAAGAACATTGATTTAAATTTAATCAATTTTCGTTATAACAATAACAAGTTTTTACTGTTTCATAATCTGAATACATTTTTTGTTAATATAACATAATTTTTATTAAGCTAATGAAACTTACAGAGATGATTTTAAACATACTTCTGGAAAAAAATCACCAGTATTTTTTTTTCTCTACAACTCTTGAAAGTGTTTGATAAAATTTTGTTTAAAAAAATAAAAACGATTTTTGTTTTCATGTTATTTCCAAGATTTATAAGCCAATAGTTTTACAATATTACATTATACAGAAGACCTACTATTGACCTAAATTAAGAAAAAAGAAAACAGGAGCATGGTCTCAACAGTCGGGCTGTATTTGCCATGTTTCTTCAAGAATCAGATTATTCCAAAAAATCACAAATACTCAAATATCCACCACCACTGAAACCACTGAATATTGGCCAACATACATGGAGGTGAATATATAGAGAACCATTGATCTATCAAACACATTACATCCTGTATATGTTTAACATAAATGTGTAAAATGGTAAGATATTAATAAATAAGAAAAAAAATATGATTTTAAAATTTTGTCCTTAAAAGCTTACATTAACAGCATGTCATTTATTTTAAAAAAATATTTTCTAAGTGACAAATTATTATTTTACATAATGGTGGAATGACACAGCATCAGTCTATAAACTATTATAGTTTCAATCCTAAATCAGTGAAATACACTATATTAATTTCTATGTTTGGGTAAAACAGGTAAAACATTGAGTGAATTTCACATGCAATGCTTTGAATTCCATTGGAAAGTGTAGAATTTGGTTTGGTCTGGTTGGTTTGGTTTCTTTTAATATGGCGTTCCGAGTAGAATTTGTGTATGTTGAAACTAAACATTGAAATTAAATATACCCTATAAATCTCAACTATATCTGTATAAAGTCAAAGCTAAAATAATCATTCTATATTATTATTTTTTAGCTCTTAACTGATTATCCAAATTGAAATTAAAATATTTAAGAGCCAATGCATTTTCATTTGGGTAAATGGAATGTATTTAAGAATACAATTTTAACCAATATAACGCTCAATTACAACTTAAATGAAATTTTTGTAACATTAAATATAAATGATATATGTTATCCAAAAGACTCAAATACTAATTATATAACTTCTTTTCAAATTCTTATTTTAACAAAACATATTTCAAATAAAGTCTATTATATGAAGTAAGAAGTAGAAAATACTTAAAGAATTTTTCAAAACAACAATTTATAAGGAATCCATCTAACCAGGTGTAAGCTACAAACATCATTAAAAACTAAACAACAGTAAGTCTATATATCATCTAAATTTTGTATTATAACTTAAGTTTCATTGTATATTTCCAGCCAAGTCGTCAATAGCAAATGAAAACGTAAAGTACTGGCCAGTTTAAGTAAAAATATTTTGGCCAGTATCTTTCGATTTTGTCATAACTTTTAAACACTTGTTGTAAACAAAAAGAACAGTGAAATAATCGCAAAATTATTATAAATAAACTAACCAGAATATTGTCATAAAGCTATAATAATTTCCTTCACAATTGGCATAATGAAATAACAATTGAATTATGAAGAAAGAAAATTGTTTTGATTTTTGAAATCATGACCACAGAACACATATACCCAAAGTGATCATGACAACAAAACAAAAATCAAATCGTCATAGATATTCGATTCTATAAATAAGAATTTACAGATAAGTAAGAAAAATAGTAACGGAAGACAGATTATTAACTTATATAATAGATGTAGCAAAAGCTCTCAAATATTAATCGTACCGTATAAAAATTATTCCATTCTTGTAAAATATATAATATATTTACTACATAATACACTGAAAATATTTTTATGAGATCATTTTTTTTTTCAACAGCAAAATGAACACAAAAAATATATGTTTCTTAAGTCAAAGTTTTTTAAGTCATGAAAGCTCTTCTATTCGTTAAGAAAGGTGCAAATAATTATTCATTAAATAGCTGTCTAACACTCACATAATAAAATATCTTTATAATTTAAGAATTACCAAATGCTGAGAGCATATCGTAATATCGCTAATGGTAAAGTTGCGAGAAAGAGACAAATACCAAATTCATTTGATTGACAGAACATATGAACTGTCATTAATTCCCAATAATGGCCGATAGTTTATCTAAATACGGAATAACATAATCATATTGATATACATCTAATTATATTAAATGATTTTAAAGTGAAAAATAGTTTAGAAGTACTGCGGAATGTTTCCGCTTACCCCACCCGTGGTTAAGCGTTTGCTGGGATGGAAAAAAGGACCCGAGGGCTCATCAGCAGAGGATAAATGGTCAGAAAAGGCGGTGAAAAGTTTAGTAAAGAAATTAAAAAAGAGCGGTGCGATCGAGGAGTTGGAGAAAGCGCTCTCCAACCAGAACAGCCACACCAAATGCGTTACTATACCCAGGTATTTTTTTTTGTGTTAAAATGACGTTTTGTTATAATTATATTTGTGTTTAGGCATTTCCTTTTTGATTTTTACGTAATTGATTGAAGGATCATATTAATTGATAATAAACGATACTGAGGCAACGTGGATTGCGCTTATCTTGACTAAAATTGTCTTCTGTTATTGCTATTTATTTCAATTATATATTTTTTTATAAATGCAATGCAAATAACAAAGGGATTTTTTTTGTTTGTAAATAAATTCATTGTATTTGCGTAATAATTAATATATAAAAAAAACATAATTCCAATATGATTCCAGTAGGCTTTTTGCTTAATATTTTTTTTATTGAAAAGAAACTCAAGCATAATTTTATATCATGCAATTTTTTTATAAATTTTTATGCATATTATTTTTCCTTGCTCATACTACTTAATTTTTTATAAAAAACTATCACAAACTACAATCTATTATAACATGTAATTTTTTTCTTATCAGATTTTATTAATATTTAAATAATTGAATCTTACTAGAATATATTTAAATCTTTCATTACAAACCATATACTAATATTTATATTTATAGTAAAATTTGTAAAATGAAACATTATAATATTTTTTTAATCAGGCCATTGTGGCAGAGTGGTGTGATGATTGTGGTTTCGATTCCTATTCTGGGGAAAAAATATCATTATGTTTTTCTTTTCATAATAAGACAAAGTGTTCTGTTGTCTTCTTTCACTTAACACATTGCATCAAAATTTGGGTTATATGTGAAGTGCCTCATCACAAAATTCATTCTGTCTTATAATAGAGATATTATTAAAAATAAATCTACTGAAATTGTTGCAGATGACATTGAATATTTCATAGAATAAATAGCTTTGTCTTAAGGGGATTTTAAATTGCAAATTAGCCAGTTTGCTTATCATTATTTTCACAGTGATAAATAATTTGTGTATAACAATGAAGTTATTCCCATTTAAACTAAATATTATCAATATTGCCACACATTTTGTGTCCATTGTGGAGAATCTTTGATTATTTGATTGTTGCTCTCAAACTCATGTGAAATGAAAAAATGAATTAAATATGTAATTTACATTTACTCCAAAGAATGAACTATTTGTTGTAAATGGCAATTACTTTCATTGGTGTGGTAAAATTTTGTATGATTCTTTCTTGAATTCAGGTTGAAGCGGTGTATCTTGCCTTTTTTTTGTCATATAAGTGTAAAAGCTTTTTATTTTTCTTCACAGACTTAGATACAGTCTAACTCATACCAACTTAGAGAACCTATAAACCTAGTGTTAAGACCTGAATTCTGGAGTGTATTTAATGGTGCATCATCAATACTGCTCTTACCCTCGTTGCCAGAGCAATTAAATGAAAATATGAAAATTTAAACACTTCAAAAGAAATATTCTTCAATGTCTATATTCAACAAAGGTATATGAAAAAGTGCTAGAGTTGATACTGGTTTTCTAACTTTTTTTATCATCTGTTACTTCATAAACCTCAATTTTACAGAGAGTCACAAAACTTACTTCTTTTATCCTTACCACCTAATTGCAAATCATGTATGTCTTTCAATTTTCTGATTACGTTTATTTTAGTTTCATGCTGTGCTTCACGTAGGAAAGAACTTGAAAAACTAGTGATAACATTCCTTTCCCGTTAAGACAATTCTTTTTCTGATTTTCCGCCGAATTCTCGCCATATTGCGTGTTGAGTGGCGGAACTCCGTGCATTGCTTCGTTACCAGACCGTAGAAATGAAAATATATATTTTATTTCGGGGAAATGAAATATATATCGAATCCAAAACCTTTCGCGCTTACTGTTGCACGCATATTTAATATTCGCTTTTAAATAAAAAAAAGTCTTCCTATTATTTTTTTATGGAATTTGCGATAAAAAGTTTAAAAAGATTTGAATGTCATAACTTCTGTATTTATAAGTACTAGCTACCTATAACCTATAACTCAGTATCTCGTGTCGATGACCTCCGAAATACCAATATGTCGATCAATACAATGTACGATGAACGACGTAATTATAATAAAATTCCTATTTTCAGCCATTTTTTATTTATAAGGCATACAATTTGTATACCTCAGTATATTGTTTTGATTTTTTTAATTAAAAACTTTTTTATAGCCTCATGCATTCGTTTTCAAAGTTTACGGTTTTTAAAAATTTGTAATTCATTATATTTAGAAAAAAAATTATTAGAATTAAATAAGAATAATATATAAAACGCCATTTAAATAAAAATATCAACCAAACAAATGCTATAATTAAACTGACTCATTCATTGATATTATTTGAATCACATTTTAAAAGATTGTTACAAAAATATACAAAAATAAATAAATACGAATTTCATAATATAATTATACATAACACGATTCAAGGAAAAGCCGCAGTAATGAACCGAACGCATATAATCCAACCAAATTGTGTAGCACTCTAAGCATATTAACCCCGCCCTGTCCGAATAACCTTCTCAATTTAGTCGCATAATAGCAGACAGGACGCAAAATCGAAAAGGAAGGTCAAACTCCCCGTCAAAACAATTGATGCTTTTTGTTAATATGGCTGACTGTTTTAAAATTGTTTTTTGTACATTATTCACTCATAATCGTCTCTAATTTAATAATTATTAGTGTAACTGTAATATATATTTGTGTGGTGAACGTTTTTTTGTGGTTTGGATGTGTAGGTTTTCGATTTTGTAATTTTATTTCGTACTTATCGTACTTTAGTCATAGGAAGTGCATTAATTTGTTAAATTCTTATTGGTATCCAGTTGGTTTTTTGTGTTATTTTCTTTGTCTGTTTTTAATGGAAGGCGGTTAATGTGTACGATATGGTTTTGTAGTAAGTAATAGTTGTATTTTTTACGTTTTATTTAGTAAGTCTATAATTTAATGTGAATTGCAAATAATGTTGTAACAAAATCAAGTATTTAAAATGAAAATGTTTTGTATTTATATCAAAAATTATAAGGTTTAAAAAAAAAAACTTTCTTTACCAATATATTGTAAGACATAATGATGAAAAAGGAAGATCATTTTCAAAAGTCTTTTCAGAACTAAAAAAATGTAAGTGAATCATTTAATTGGAGATATATTATAAACAATAACTTCAAATTTTATAAACATTGTAATCTTTTTATATGTAGCTAACCCAAAAAAAGTATTACTATTACACATTATCTAAATATTTATAAAATATTTCATAGAGCCTTGACAGAACAATGCTCTTAGATTTTATTACCTAATTGCTAGTATTGGGCATGTTAACGAAAAATTTAAATACCATGTAATTTATTTATTAATTACGCTTAGTGTTTTTTCCATTTAAAAGTCATCAATTTATCATTTTTGATAAGAAAATTTAGTTTGATAAATAATTGGGAAATATTATAGTATATGTTGTTCTAGTCTAATTTAATTTGTATCTAAGTAATAAAGGAATTGTTATTGATATTCAAACACCAGTATGGATAATTGAAATGGCAATATTGAGGTGCTAATATTTATTGATAAATTCAAAAGTAAATTACATACTTTATACTTTACATTATGACACGAAGGCACAAGGTAGCAATGGTTGTGGATTCAATTTCCACTCAAAGGGTAAGGAATAGTATATTCATTTCACGGCTCTGGTACAAGGCAAAGCACAGCTTTGAGGTCTGCCAGTCAACATGAGAAGCCAGATTTTTTTAATTTGGCTGAATATTGGAAATAGATGTGTCTTAATGGGGAACACAGTGTCTTTATCATGTTAGTAGAGAGTGCAGGAAGAGAAATTATTTGAGCCTGCAACCATTACATGTACACACTTTACAACTTCTCCACATTACCATTTTTGCATATAGCAGAGGCAGCAGAGAGAATCTACACTCAAAACAAAATGATTATTGGTAGTTTCTAAATATCTTTTTGTTTGTGAAGTTGTTGATTGTGAGTGAGGATATGAAAAATAATTCTTGCCACAAGTGGGAATGTACCAACAAATGTCACATTTACAGTCAGTCAATAATTATGTTATTTAATAATTATTGAGGCCGTCGTGGCCCAAGGGGAAAAGGGTGTGACTGTAACGCGACGGTTGTGGGTTCGATCCCCACTCGAGGAAACAAAATATTTATTTAAATTTATATTTCCATTTCTTCGCTCTGATGTCGGGGCAAAGAGCGGCGTTGAGTTCCGCCACTCAACACGCAATACCTCCCAAATTCGGCGGAAGGTGGGGAACGGAGAGTCTTAACACCAAGCTCTACCCTGCTGTGTGCGGGATAGAGCGTGAAGCTGATTTATTTATTTTATTTTTATTAATATATATTTTCTAATTTCCAGAGTGAAACCAAATGACAACGTGATAAACGGCCAATACCGAAAAGGTTTGCCGCATGTCGTTTACTGCAGGCTGTGGCGGTGGCCGCAGCTTCAGGTTAGTGACAGATTATTGTTGTGTTTAACACTAGTATAGTGATTTGTCACTAAGTCTCTCTTTGGTGTAAAGTGTTACTAGTAATGTTATGATATACTTTGTCTAAGATGCTTGAAGAAATGTCAATATTCTTAGAAAAAATATATTAGTAGCCGTCGTGGCGCAGGGGCACAAGATTACGACTGTAAACGCGATGGTTGTGAGTTCTATAATAGTAATAAGAAAATACGGCGGAAAGTGGAAAAAGGAAGTGTCTACTTGCATTATGTTCAATCTGCCTACCTAAAGGTAAATAAATCTTATTTATATTATATTTTTTGAATGCATATTTTTTTGTTTATTACAGAGCCAGCATGAGCTAAAGCCCGTCGACCATTGTGAATACGCGTACCAGCTGAAGAAGGACGAAGTGTGTATCAATCCTTATCATTACAATAAGATTGATTCGCCTGGTGAGTATGTCTTAAATAATGTTTTATAAAATGTGCGGCTGTCTTGGCGCGGAGGTATAAGCGTGCGGTTGTAAATGCGACGGTTGTGGGTTTGAGTCTAATTGGGGAAATGAAATATTTAACATTTTTTATTTTGTCGTTGAGTGTTATCACTCAGTGTGGGGATTGGATTGTCATAACACCAGGATTCTTCTGCCTACTCTGTCAAATTTTTCGATGATATTTTTTTTGGCATTTCCATCTATTTAGCTTTAGACATAAGTAGCGAGTCTTTTTGTTCTTTCCATTCACTCAAAAATGCCAATCATAAACCACAGTCATAACTATCATTATATGTACAATCAAAACTTAATGCTTCAAAATTTACGAGAGCAAATGATATTTATAAACTAAAAATATATAAAATAAATTTATAAACTAACTATATGTAAATTTCAAAATTCCTAACATTTTTAAAAAATGAACTATTTTGTTAAAAATAAATGACTAATATATACTTTTTTTCACAAATTCTAGCTCTCCCACCTATATTAGTGCCGCGTTGCGCGGAGGGCGAGGTCCGAGCGCCCCCGCCCTACGACTACCAGCATCACGATCACGATACGTGAGTATCACGCTGTATCCTGAATATAACAGGGTACGCAGAGGGAACCTATTGTTAATACACTCTGTACCCCTCGCACCGCACCCATTTTTCAGATGTCGCTGTGACATGGTCTCTATATTTATACAGATGCTTCCACACTATAAACCAAGATAAAAGCGTCTGCGCTCCTTTACGGAAGAAGCATATAGGGTAAAATATTTCAAAGTCATACCTAAAAAAATTAATCAACAGACGTAGGATTTTTTTTTCATTTCACGATTTTTATCCATACTGTATTTCGTGTGACGTAGTTACAAATAGATACCAATAACGTAAACACATACTATTACAAAAATACTACTAAACGTTCTGCCACTTTCATTCTTTAAAAAAAGTACCAGAACAAGAAAGGAATATCTCGTTCTATTTTACGCATTTATCAGCTTCATAGCTTCACGCTGTATCTTGCACAGCAGGGTAAGCAGAGAGAACCTAGTGTTAAGGAACCCCACGTTCCGCTAAATTCTGGAGGCACTGCGTGTTAAGTGGCGGAACTCCGCGCCGCGCTTAGCTTAGTGCTTAACGAAGAAATGAAAATACAAATAAATATTTTTATTCCTCGAGTGGGGATAGAACCCACAGCCAGTCGATTTTACAGTCACACCTTGTGCCCCTGCGCCACGACTGCGCATTACCTATTTTCTATAATAAATCTAAACAACGTTCAATTTCACCGCCAATACCTACGACTCGTTTTCTGAATGAGGCGTGTGCGGCGTTCTATAAGGTTAATGTCAGTGTGCGTCATTATTAACAAATGGTGTTTTATTTTGCAACGATATTATTTATTTTATTTGAAAAAATCACATTTTATTTAAAGTAGGCTTTTATAGAGTAGTTAAAACTGTACTTTCATTTTTGCGATGACAAAAACACTCTGTATATACTTTTTCTATACAAAAGTATTACATATTAAATTAATAAACAGTTTTTGAATTATTTTACGAATATTGTTTATATTTATTCACTGAATAAGTGCTATGCTAATGTGCTGGACTGCTGGATACAATTTCTTTATACAAAGTTATCTAAGCTTACATGACTATATGAGCATTTCAGCATGCATCTAATGCATGACCTGACCCAATAAGTCCAGGTTCAAATCCTGTTGTATGTAATATTGTTTTTCTCATATTTTCCCAGCGTAATGCAGAGCGGCGTGGTGGGAGTGCTGGGTGCGGGTGTGGGCGTGGGCGTAGGAGTCGGAGGCGGTCACAGTGCTTTATACCTGGAGGCGACCCTCGCGCAGCAGGTGCCCGGCAATACTACTGTGCAGCTGTGAGTTGTGGGGAGGGTTGGGCGTACGGTTGTGGGGATGTTAGGGAGGATGTGCAAGTGTTGAGATACGGGACAAGGAGTGCAAGTTGTGGAGGTGTGGGGTAAAGTGAGGGTCTCTGCTATATTTTGTAGCATAATGCAAAACGCTACTGTGCAGCTGTGAGTTATGGGGATGTTAATGGAGAGTAAAAACCTTTTAAGAATATTTTTGAATTTAAAAATTATAGTAATTTAAAAATTCATAAGATATAAAATTTTGTCGAGTGGCGCAACTCAACGCTGTTAATACACTCCATTACTTCTAATGAGAAAGAAGTGTATTAACGCTAAGTTTCCAGGTTCCCTTTGTCTACCCTGCTGTATGCAGGATACAGCGTGAAGTTGAAAAAGAAAAAACAGCAGTGTATAGCAAATAACATTGTCATTGATGTTACATACATACATATTTATATGCTTTTATCATGTGTGTTAGTGTGTGTGAGATCTTGCAAACTCAATTTGACCCACTTCCCAGTGGCCCATCCAAACGATATTTTTATAATTAATTAGCTTCACGCTGTATCCCGCACACGGCAGGGTAGGCAGAGGGAACCTAGTGTTAAGACACTCCGTTCCCCACTTTCTGCCGAATCCTGGAGGCATTGCGTGTTGAGTGGCAGAATTCAACGCCGCGCTTAACCTCGACACCAGAGCGAAGAAATGGAAATATAAATTTAAGTAAATATTTCATCTCCTCGAGTGGGGATCGAACCCACAACCTCGGTTTTGCAGTCGCACCTCGTGCCGCTGCGCCACGACCTTTTTTAATTAATATTTTATCTATATTTATCTTTCTTTTAAATAGAAGTTCGTCGTCAGTAGAAACCCCACCACCAGGCTACATGAGCGAGGACGGTGATCCGATGGATCATAACGACAACATGAGTGAGTTTGTTGAAAACAATTTAATATTTCCTACTAATAAATATAAAATTAAAATAAATTTTAATGATAACTATTTTTATTTAAAGCTAATACAAATTTAGTATAAAAAATAATATTCAATTAGGTTAATTTGAACTTGTATTTTAGTTTTTTTTTCAAGATTTTTTGAAGAAAGAGAGTGAGATTTTTTAAGTTCGCAAATTTCTGGAAGATTATTATAGAAGAAAACTATACTATAGAAGAAAATTTATTTACCTACTTTATAATTAATTAACATATTTTCCCCGTAAACTTCTTAAAGAATGTTTAACAGATACGAGCTCAGATCTTATCGTGGTCGAGGTTTTTGTTATTAAACATAACTATTTTTCTAATTTTGACTTTTAAAACTGTCCAAATTATAATAATGTTATAAATTACGGTTAATTTCCAATACAATACGGTCGATGAGTCGTGGTTGCGGTGAAGTTAGCTGTAGATGGCAAATATAGTTGAGTGTACAATGCGCAAAATAAAGTTCAAATGTTTAACTTCAGGGCGGCCATGACTTGTCGATCGTACTGTGTATAAGTACATATATTTAGAGTATAATTTATATCTATATCCATTTTTTTCCAGACCTAACCCGCCTAACCCCATCCCCCAACATGGCGACCGAGGCCGCACCAGTCCTCTACCATGAGCCTGCCTTCTGGTGTAGCATCAGCTACTACGAGCTGAACACGCGCGTGGGGGAGACCTTCCACGCGTCACAGCCCTCCATCACGGTGGACGGGTTCACGGACCCCAGTAATAGCGAGAGGTGAGGAATGAAAGAAATAACATTTGTTATTTTAATGACTATATAAAATAAAAAACTTGTACAAACAAAACAATCTAGGTATGCTTCAGGTTTTATATTATTTTTATATACCTAAATTTTATACAATTGATGCCCTTATGCAACGACACGGCGTTTAAATATGAAAACAGCGGTCTAGGTTCGATACCTACTCAAGGGATTGAATTATTGTAATTTTGCTCATTCTGATAACGAGACAAAGTGCGGCGTTGAGTTCCGCCACTAAACAAAGTCTCTAAAATTGTATAGGTAACGGAGTTTCCAAACGCTGGTTTCCCTCTATCTATCTTGCATAAGCGAGATACGGCGTGAAGACCAGAAATAGTACAATTAATACATTTAATGATTTCCACAGATTCTGCCTCGGTCTTCTCTCGAATGTGAATCGTAATGAAGTAGTGGAGCAAACCCGCCGGCATATAGGGAAGGGTGTCCGACTTTACTACATAGGCGGTGAGTGTAGGGTTCAATTCTTGTTTTTCTTTTATTTATTTGTATGTATATTGTATGTGTATAATTGTATTCATAAGAAAAGTGAAATAAATTTTAAATATTTGTCTACATGTATACTTTGTTCTAGGAAATAAAATATTTTGCTATGGGTAATGGATTTTGCAAAATAAAGCGCGGCGTTAAGTTACTACCACTTAACATGCAATGTCTCGATTTCGTATGGAAAGTTGAGAATGCGTTGTTTTATCCTATCGTTTTATATAAACAAATAAGCGTGAATCCTTCATCCTTCAATTCCTTCATTTTAAATAGTATCACTTCACATTTTAAATATTTTCATATGAATATCCTTTATTATGCCAAATATTTACATATATAGACCAGTATGACTTAGTGGTAAGAGCACTCGCAAAGTGAACAAGACGCGCGGATTCAAAAGAGATATATATATATATATATATATATATATATATATATATATATATATATATATATATATATATATATATACGTTTTCTATAAATATTTTTACTTTTATATTACAGGGGAAGTTTTTGCAGAATGTTTAAGCGACTCTTCAATATTCGTGCAAAGTCCAAATTGTAATCAAAGATATGGATGGCATCCCGCTACAGTGTGTAAAATCCCACCAGGTTAGTTGAAATATATGAATTATTTATAAAAAAAATAGATAAAAATCTGTATCTGTCTGTATCATAGATCCCAAACGGATGATGAAAAACTTCTCAGTTGTTTGAACACCAAAGCCTTTTTTAGTTCATGACATTAAAAGAACGAATTCCTTGAGTCGGTATTTTTCAAATGTACGCAATAAAGAAATTGATTTATCTATCTATTTTATAAATTGAATAATTTAGTGTCATCAAACATAATCTTATTTACATATTACAGGTTGTAATTTAAAAATTTTCAACAATCAAGAGTTCGCTGCTCTTTTGTCGCAGTCAGTGTCGCAGGGGTTTGAAGCGGTGTTCCAGTTGACGCGCATGTGCACTATACGCATGAGCTTCGTCAAGGGGTGGGGGGCTGAGTACAGGTTAATATATACTATAAATATATATTTTTTAATATTATTAAAGTATTATTATACACTTTGGAAGCATTTTTTTTCAGGAAATTTGTACATATCGGTATTTAAAGTCACATCTCTTGGAAATTGTTCAATCTCTCTGACCACTAACCCTTACGTTCCTGTCAAGCTACATCAAAATTCTTATTTATATTATCTGGATATAACGGTAATTAAGAGTAGTGTTAAGACACTCCACTCCCCTCGTACTGCCCAATTTTCAGATTTGATTTTAAATTTTCAGATTGAGATTGCGACCAATTATTGGTAAATTACAATAATTGGGCCTCATATCATTTATAATATTATAATTCCTTTTATCACCTATTCCAGGAGACAAACAGTGACCTCGACCCCGTGCTGGATCGAGCTGCACCTGAACGGGCCGCTGCAGTGGCTGGACCGCGTGCTCACGCAGATGGGCTCGCCGCCGCTGCCCTGCTCCTCCATGTCGTAGGTGCGCGGGTTTTCCATCGCTTCCGAATCCAAGTTTAATTATTTAGGAAACTCTATTTATTATTATGTGCTCGCCTTTCTGGTTATTGTAATAATGTTATTGTAATATCTTGTAGTTACGAAAGAGTTCAAATACAAAGTAAAAAAACTGCTGTCATGTTGTCAAACGTGTGAAAATAAATGTACAAAATTGTGTGATCATGGGTTCAAGAGTTTAAGCTTGAATGCGTAGCAAATAAACTTACCTCTTACATTTATAATAATAATAATATTCTTAAAAATGTAGACAAGGAAGATCTCTTAAAAATTAAATTTAGTATTTATTTATATTAGATACTTTATTCATATTACGACACTTTTCTGTTTTCAGATGAACAGAGTCTTATCTAACAGTCAACAAAAAAGAAACAAAGAAAAACAAAATAGCACACTAACAGAAAGAACTATGATATACTAAAAAGAACTGTAGAATTTTTAAGCGTAGCTCAAACCAATTTGAATACCTCGAGTTTAGACCATTTGATACGTTTTATTGTAATATAATATGTATGGCACCGTACATTTATTGTGTAAAATGTTTATTTTTTTCATTATTTTTGGAAATTGTGTATAAAGGAAAAAATAAGATTCTGCATTTCTCTTGCCGATGCTTATAACAAACTTTAAAAAGAAATTTTTTATACGTTTGAATTGTGTTTTTCCACATTACAGATAAAAACAATACAAAAAATATTGAGCTTAAAATTCTAAATTAAAAAAAAAATTATAATATTATTCGCAAGCACTTTCTCTTTATAATTAAACTTTTATTGCAAATTAAAATGTTTAATGATAAAAAAAAGGAAAGATTTTTCATAATGTAACTAAGATAAAACAAAGCAATGAAATAACAAAAAAGTAAAAAAAAATCATATTGATATGAAATCATTTAAAGAAAAAAAAAATATAAATAATTTTACATAACAAATGTATGGTGCCAAATTAAATATAACACACAGACAGACTATATACGTCCGATTTATATATTAACGTTGTAACGGGTTCGATACCTGGTTGATGAAAATATGGTGTTTTGAGGAAATGCAAGATGAGTTTGACTCGTCTTTTGTATGTAATTTGATTTTTTTGTAATTTTATTTTGTTTTGAAGGTGCTTTAGAAGTATATTAGATTTTTTAAACGATCTATATTTTATATGATTATAATGAGTTTGATGATTTTTTTCGAAATGTACATTATCATAACTTGATTTGTTTACTATTCTATTTCTGTCTTTCTTTTTTTTTGCAAATTCAACGGCTTAGAGTTTTTTTTGGTTGAATAATGAAGAAGGGAGAAATGTGTCACTAAGATATAATTTTGTGTAATAAAAAATATTTTATTAGTTCTCTAAAACACCTTAAAAACTAACAGATTGAAAATCGACTATAATAAAAAAAATTGTCAAAATTCTTATAAAAAAAATACATTACAAAGTAATGATGTCACTGTTGTCTAAAACTATTATTAGTATTATATAATCTATGATTCTAGAATTGTCTTGAATTAAAAAAAAAACTAAAGTTGGCGATTCAAATCGTGCGTATATTGTAAGTCTATTTTTTTATAATTGCTTATTTCTATACGTTTTATGACCGAATATGTTGTTAATTCCTAGGTAGTAGGTACGATTCCCGTTCAGTCTTTTTTCACAATTTAATTGTTAATAATTTGCAATTGCTTTTTGAGTATTTCTTATATATTTTAAAATATATAATGAGTTACGTCGATACGATACGAAATGATGTTATACAGTCTATAGCCTTCCTCGACAAGTGGACTATCTAACATAAAAATAATTGTTCAATTCGAACCTATAGTTTTTGAGATTAGTGCGTTCAGACAAACTGCAGCTTTGTTATATTAGTATGGTTATGTGATGAGTAATTTAAAATCAAGTTATCCGAAAAGATATCTTGAACTAGTACGAAAAGTCATATATGCGGGATACAGCGCCATGCTGAAAGAAGAAGCAAAAGTTTATAACAAGGACATAAAAGTTTAAATAAGAGCATATAGCTTAGAGGTCAGGTGCTTTGACGGTAAACAAGAGGGCGCAAGTTCAAATACAGTTCAACATTTTATGCGTTTTTTTTAAATATATTCTTTATTAATGTTAAAAATAAATTAACTAAATATTCGGTCGTAGCGTTACAGAAATGGCATCTATATAATTAACACTTAAGCTATGTTATTTAGAATTGTTTTTTCTTTTTGCGTGCATGTTATTATGTTTGCACTATGTACGGACGGTCGTTGGATCGAATGCAGCTATAGCTATAGGATTTTTTTTAAATATTGTATTGTATGTATGGTTTGTCACTTTTTTTTCTATAGCACAGTATGTCAATTTATACATATATTGCTTATTTTTGTATGTTCAAAAAATCGTTCATCTAAATTCGTTCAGTAGTTTTTGCGTGAAAGTTGAACAAACATCTTCCTCCTCCTCCTCATCTCAAACTTTCACATATCAGTGGGATGATTATGAAGTTGTTGCAATTTTTATTAGATGAGGTTGCAGGTTCTAATCTTATTAAGTGAGTGTTACTTATTGTTTACTCAAACGTATAAACAATAAATAACTCTTTAAATTACACAAAAAAAAAGTGACAACTGGACAGTTTGTATATAACTTTTGAATAATTTCACTATATATACTTATATTTTTTTTAAAGTATACGCGATGGTGGTCATTGAGTTTGATCCCCGCCCGGAGGAATTATTATATTTAAAAATATATTCGTTTCCTTAATCTGTTTTTTTGTATGACGAAACGTGGGTTGAGTTCCGCTACCCAACACGCGAAATCTCTTAAAGTTGTTTAAGCGTGGAAATGTATAAAAACAACATTTGTTGAAAAAAAAGTGCAATAGTTTTACAAAATGGTGGAAATTTATTTGAAAGTTACATAGACTATTATATAATAGACCTAGTCAAGATATTATCACATACATACATAACATACACGTACTTGTAAAGTACAAAGAAATATTTTGAATATATATGTATGTATATATAAAAAAATGACCGTCTGTACGTTTCATATAATCTATTTTGATACGAAAACTTTATAAACATTGTTTTTTTTGTTCGTCCTGTTTTTGATTCGATTTTTGCTTGTGTATACGGGTTATGTGTATTTGTATTTGTTTCTGGTTATCTCCGTAATACTTACGTGTTTTTATATTTTTTAATGAAATTTTAAATAATGTTATTTTTCTACTACCTATTTGTATTTTTTAATGGTAAGCGTAGTTCTTATTGAACTTGAACACAATATAGAAATAAACAAACACATAAATACACGTAACCGTATATATACTACATGAAACCATGTTTTTGTATTGTTATGAAATGTATTTGATTTGCCATGATGCATTTAATGTTAAAGAACATATTATAAAGTGGTGAACGGAGTGTTCTAACACACTGTTCCCTCTGCCTACCA
>JAJHJA010001303.1:0-17152 GCA_021202915.1 Heliconius himera
TGTCTGAATTTAAAGTTTTATAAAAATCGGTGCTGATTTCAATTTTTTTTCTATACAAACTTTCAACCTCTATTTCATTCCTTTAGGGTTAAAATTTTTCAAATTCCCTTAGTGGATTTCCAGAATTCGAAAATATAAATCTGTCCAAATTTCACGTTTCTACTATCAGCGGCTACGGCTGTGCGTGCATCTTACCTCAGTCAGTGGAACATGTTCTTTTATATATGTAGATACAATAAAATATCAATAAAAAACACCTTAAAAAAAATTATATGCCAATGTTTACGTAAGCATTGGGGGAGGGGGTAAGAGTATTGCTTATTTTTGATGACACAGGGGACGGGGGGGTCAATAATTGCAAAAAAACTGCTTACGTAATACTTGAACGGCCCCAAAGTGGGGAACGGAGTGTCTTAACAATAGGTTCCCTCTGCCTACCCTGCTGTGTGCGGGATACAGCGTGAAGCTGACATTGTAGAAACCAATGCAACAGACTCATTTATACATCTAAGCGATACTTTATCTACTATACATTGCTATCCGAGACCAGTGAAAAAAAAGCTGGGTTTTTCCGGGGCGTATAAGGCTTTCTGAATGCTGAAACCAGCCCTATTTAAAATGATATTTTTTGGTAATCTGGATACACGATAAACAATATAATTCATATTTGCAAATATTCATAGCACAAAAATATTTGTTTTTATTTTATGAGAGATTGAAATATTTTTCAGGTACTATTCACTTACTAAAGATTAAAAAAATGGAGGTCTCGTTTTAAACTGTATATTTAAATTTGTATACAGAATTTAAATCCTGTCCATATTGATAGTAACTTTTATATATTTTTTTGTTTTACTATTAACTCCTATCTCAATTTATTAAAAAACTATAAAAAAAACAAATATAATTATTAAATCTATATAACACTTATAGTTAAGAAGGAGTGACTAACAATCAAATAAGGTGATCCTATATTGTGTTGTATAATTATTTAGTAAATTAAAAGATGAATTAACTTATTACGTATTTTACGTATACATAATAATAATAATAATAAACTCTTTATTGTACACCCAAAAAAGAAATAAGAGAATACAAGTATAAAAGCACGTACAATAGGCGGCCTTATCGCTGAAATAGCGATTTCTTCCAGGCAACCTTAAGGCGTTGGAAATCGCAAAATAAATAAATAAATAGTGGGTAGGGTATGGACATATTCTATTATTTGTCCTTATAATTCTTTAAACAACACAATATGTAAATAAAAATCGTCAGTTAGTTATTCATAAGTGACAGACAACGCACAGACGAAACTGCTGGACTTAGAAACTTGATACGTGGCATGTGTGTGAGGTTATCTCAAAATTCTAGCAGAAACTTAACTGTATTTTTTTATGTTTCTCCGTCGATTTCTCCCGAATTTGTAAATCTTGTAATTTTAAAAAGTCTTTTTTTTATTTTAAAAGGCGTACTTTTCTATTGGCGCTATTGCTGCCAAGTTAGAAACTGATCTGATTTATTTAAGTTAGAGGAGTTTGTATTTCTGTTTTTTTTAAATAGTATTAGTTGTAAAAGCTGCCGTTATTCTTCTATTTTTAAGTATATATTGAAAATTTGAGCGAAAAGTGGGGAATGGAGTGTGTTTCCAATTTTTTTTCAGTGTCAAGCCTTAATATTGTGATTCGTCTTTAAACAGAGCGTAAATACGTATGTATGTGATGTGTGCAGTCTTCTCTCTATCTAAAGGTTCTAAGATTTAGTATAATTAAAAGGACCTAATAAACGGACATTGGAACAATAGTCGTTTGCTGTAATCTGTGAACTTTAGTTGTCACATTATGGTTAATAATTAATTTCCCCAAATAAGAATGGAACCCCTATACCTACTTTAAAATTATATTTAAACTTATTTTTTTTTTTGTTAAAATAAAATAAAAATATATATATATTACTTTATTATTTTTCTCAAAAGCGTGTTTTCCAGTTTTTTTTTTACTATAATTTTATTGTAACGAAGACGCACTCGGCCTAGAGATTTACAAACTTCACGCAAACATGATACTAATTATTATCACGAGTGTCCCTACTTGTTACATTAGAATATTGTCGCCATAACCTTGTACATTAAATAGATAAGTAATCTTTAAGTATACTAAGCCAGTCGTGGCGCAGCGGCACAAAGTGTGACTGTAAAACCGACTGGTTGTTCGATCCCCACTCGAGGAGATGAAATATTTACTTAAATGCCCCCAGAATTCGGCAGAAAGTGGGGAACGGAGTATCTTAACACTAGGTTCCCACCCTGTTGTGTGCGGGATACTGCGTGAAGCTGATTATAAGTATACGAATATTTTTTTAAATTATAATATGTTTTAAAATTGGCATTAAGAATAATTCGTAAGGTAAAAAAAGCGTGGAGTGCATAGTGTCAATAGATAATTTAAAAACACTCCTCCACTTTATATATTATTTTAATTTCAATATAAAAAAAATATTTTAGTAATTTTTTTCACAATTACACAAGCGTATATTTTAATTTTAGTTGACTATAATTTATTTTGTTATGTTTTAGGAATTTACACTTTATGCATCTACACATTATACTAATCATCACGACATACGACTATTTTTTAAGACAGTTCTAATTCAAAAATTCTATTAATCGATAAAAATTAAAGAGATATTGTAAGAAAAACCCTTAATCTAATTTCATACAATATTAAGACAAAGTATAGTAGCCGACTGTTTTCTACGTCTTTTAATCAGTTAGAGTTACGTTCTTTGCGTTATTGTATTTTTTTAAATAAAGTATATAATTTGATTGAAAAAATAGTAAATAAGTATACAATTTTTTATGCTTTATTCTCTACTAGTGACTCAAGCATGGCTTCGCCCGCTTGTACTTATTGCTATAATATAGTCAAATTGTAAAAAAAAAATGCATAAATTATATGTGTTATTTTGATGCTTAAGTTATATTACTATATAAAGTTTCATCTAAATCTGTTCAGCAGTGCTTGCTTGCGTGACAGTGAAACAAACATGTATCCTCGACTTTCACATTTTTAATATTATAGTAGGATTTATTAATTCTTAACATATTATTAATTATATAATATGCTTAAAAATATTATTAGGTAACAATTTTGGATTCTCTAAACATTTACAAAGGCGGATTTAGGATTAGCTGCTGGTTTACGCTACTCACTCACAGATGTCACCACTTGCAAGTCGACATTCACCAAAATACATTTATTTACTTATATATAATATGCTTATATCATTGAATTTAAAAAAATGAAATAAAATATTTTGTATAATATATTTTTTTCATCATAGTATATATTGGTTCTTTTTATTCATCATAGATGGCGTTACGGCTCGACTTAGAAGTTTCCGTAATAATAAGCTACCTATAAATATTTTGAATAAGAATAAGAATTTAATATTTTGTTTTCATAATTTTATTACACAAAAGCCTAATATTTTATGTCTATATGAATTTTTATACTTCCATAATTATTATATGGTCTACAGAATTTGATAGAAAGACTTTATTTGTTTTATATTGGTTATCGTGAATAATATTATAAGTTAGTAAGAATTTATATATAATTTTTCTTTTATATATTGCTGAACCCAAATTTAAAGGTGGAGAAAATTTATTACAAACAAATATTTTTCAAGAAATAATGTGAATATGACTAAAACATGCTTCGAAACGTACATTTTTAAGGAAACTGAAAAATATCTATGTCTATAGTTGCTCAAATATTAATAGGAAGTTTATGAAATTTACGAAATTAAATAAAAATATATATTTTATTAGTATGCAATAAAATGTACTTGTTTATGTTAGCATAATTAACTAATACTATTTTACATTTGGTATTATTTCGAAAAATCCACTTTACATTCATAGATGTCACTGTACTTAAGAGAATGTTATTTGACTTTGTTTCCAATTGACGATTGTTGTAGACGCTCAGGTTTTTCCGGTTCTATTTAAAAATAACCGCGAAAGATACAGCACGCACGATTAATTTGATAGGAGACAGTAGTTGAGGGAAGTTTAGTATTGAAGTATTGTAGCTGTATATAAAAAAAATAAGTATAAATATAATATTTTACATTGATACAGCACGCACGATTAATTTGATAGGAGACAGTAGTTGAGGGAAGTTTAGTATTGAAGTATTGTAGCTGTATATAAAAAAAATAAGTATAAATATAATATTTTAAATTATTTTATTCACCTTTGTGAATAAAATAATTTTAAAAAACTCGATTTTGTGTCTGATTTGTCAAAGAAAAAACTAATATATTTTGGAATTGTATTTTATTAATTATGGCAAGGTAAGTAGTAGCTATCAAATGCATAATTATCGTATAAGGTACAACTACTACCTGTCATTATTTGAATGTAAAGATATGAAGTTGAAAAAATATATTATTGCGTATCCGTAGCGTTTGGCGTGAAGCTGAGATAAAAAGATATATATTTTTATTTAATTAAAGTATTTCTAAATATAATTTTTAGGTAAAAAGAGAAATATTCATAGAAAATGTTTTATTATTCACTAGAGGGCGCGCGCGGGTTCGCTCGCTTATTAGGAGTGACTTCTAAAAAAACCACGAAACACGTGTTCAATAAAATATTTTTAACAGTCTGAATTTAAATTTTTATAAAAATCGGTGGCAAATTAAAGATTTTTCCATATAAACTTTCAACGCCTTATTTGAATCCTTAGGGGGTGAATTCTTAAAAACCATGAAACACGTGTTCAATGAAATATTTTTAAGTCTGAATTTCAAATTTTATAAAAATCGGTACAGATTAAAAATTTTTTCCATACATACTTTCAACCCCTATTTCATCCCTTTAGGGTTAAAATTTTTTAAATTCCGTTCTTAGTGGATGTCCAGAATATAAAAATAAACATCTGCCCAAATTTCACGTTTCTACCATCAGCGGTTACGGCTCTGCGTGCGTCTTACCTCAGTCAGTCAGCACAAGTCCTTTTATATATATATAGTTAATGTTGGTTAGTTATATAAACGGTAAACTAGCAGGTACTAAGATATTTCGTACTGCACTTTCCGCCCGTATATTGAGATGTTGCATGTAGTGGTAGAACTCAACGTCGTACCTTGTCTGTTTGAAAGGGATAAAAAGTAAATACTTAATTCTATGAATGATGATCGCACTCATATTGTATACAGTCAGACGTCTCCCGCCACACGCTGTGCCACGATGCTAACATAAAATTTCATTCGATACGCGTGTACATAAAATATATATATGTAATTAATTGGGAAGTCATAAGAACCAAAAGCCTTAGATTTTAGAATATCCCATAAAGTTATAAAAAAATCATAGAAATTTCTTAAAATACAAACAGTGTTGCTATTAAGCAATAGCTTTTCAGATTCTCAACTCAAAATACTCAGCGTCACGCTGTATTCAGCACACTGCAGGGTAGGCAGAGGGAACGTAGTGTTAAGACACTCCGTTTCCCACTTTCTGCCGAATTCTGAAGGCATTGTTAAGTGGCAGAACTCAACGCCGCGCTTGTCCTCGACATCAGAGCGAAGAAATGGAAATACAAATTTAAGTAAATATATCATCTCCTCGAGTGGGGATCGAACCCACAACCAGTCGGTTTTACAGTCACACTTTGTGCTCCTGCGCCACGACTGGCCTCACATAATAATACTATTATACTATATTAATATTTACTAAAAAAAACAAAAGTCAAATTATAAGTATTCATATCACTTAAACATTTTAACGCACAGCCTCACGCACGAGAAGTATGCGGTAGATACCATCTAACAGTTGCAAATAAACAGCAATCGCTATATAAAACTTTAATGATAATTAATGTCTGCGTATCAATACGTCCATCCGTTTGATTAAACAAATCGCTATTACATTAAGCCGACCGTTGTACCAAACAAAAATTATCTAAATGCTTTTAATAGTTGAGCTTCATTCGGTTTTATTTTACCAAAATGCAGTCTCTATTTGGCTGTGAATATATTTTTATATAGAACAATTATGTAAGCCTGTGATTAATCAATGTGAATAGCAACCTGCCCGCTTTATTGCATAGCTCTATGTACTCGGTCCATAGCGGTGACATCTCATTATATACCGTGGCTGTATATACGCGATCAGCTATCTAGGACGTTTGCACGCAAAAATCTAGTACTAGGTGCTTGCCCCCGGCGGCACACACGCACACCGCCACCCACGGCCGCACACCAGCTCGGGCAATGAGACTGCGTGAGAGAAAAAGACAGGCGCAAAAAACACCCGTTGGTGTGAGGTGCTGCCCCCAAAAAAAGCACCAAAAACGCAATCTGCGCAACTTTCCGGCGCAGAATCGTTAACGACTCCCGCTCTCTTTATCGTGCACGCCGTGCCTCCTATATTTCTATTTTTTCTCCGCCGACCATTAGACGTAAGACAGTTCGGGTGCCACGCTAAATGTTATCTTCGTTAGTCGATATAGGGTTGGTATTCCGTTGGGTTCCCATGGCGTATATCTTCAGCGACCACCGCCAACGCACACACTCGCACCGGAACAGAAAATAACGATCGCATTTTTGACCGAAAAGGACGGACAGATGGCTGAAAAGAGAAGAAAAAAACGACCATTTTGCTTGGCGCACCTACGACGAGGTGAGCTTTATGTATGCTATCTTTTTTTGGGCAAAAAAACTCAACCAAAACAAATGCACGTGGCCGGGTGTTATGACCGACGCGGAAAAAACTCCCGACGCCGCTAAGAGATGCCGTTGTTGGCGCATTTTTTTTCCAAAAAGGTTTTAGTTGGTAAAAAAATGGCGTGGCGGCGCTACTGTCGCGTAGCTTTTAATGTTGAATATGTATAGTACCTACTAATGAGCAGGGCGTCGTTACTGGAAATAATTTAGATTAATTATGCCATTAAACATATGACGAAAAACAGTGAAACGAAACGGCAACAAAACCGAATAGATTTTGCATATTTTATTTATAACAATCGCTTTGTGGTTGTAATTGAATATAATTTTTTTTTTGGGCTCAATTCGAAATATAGAGTATGTAGAGTTTAGTATTTACTCATCTAAGAGATAACATGACACTATCTCACTAATGCTTACTTAATATTTATTTGTTTAAAAAAAACAGCTGATAGAATATGTTGTAGATTTTCTTTTCGATTATTTAGCTTCACTTTTAATTCACACTGTACCCGCATATATCAGGGTAGGCAGAGGGACCCTAGGAACTGACGGTTTTCCGCTTCCCACATTCTGCCGAATTCTAGAGACATTGTGTGTTCAATTGCGGAAATGAAAATATTAAATATTTTATCCCTCCGATTGGGAATCGAACCCACAACCGTCGCATTCACGATTCATGCGACTATGCCCCTGCGCCACGATGGCCTTAACGCTATTTTATATTAATTAATTATATTTCCTTTTTTGTTCTTCTTATATTTCTTGAAAATATGAAAATAATAACAGAATAGCATTTTACTCTAACAAATATATAATCAGCAGTTATCATGTAATTTCTAAAAATATAACATAATCGACTATGGCAGTTATTTATATATATTTAACAATTTTAAATCTATTTTTTAATCTACCTAATATTCTTAAAATCTAATACTTTTTTAATCAATCAAGTACTAAATCTTGAGTATCAATCTGTCTTCTTTAAATCCTCGTAATTCTATTTATTTGGCTATGCTGTTATATTAATGATAATATGTAATTTATACACTTGTAATAATGAATAGTGAGTACCTACTTATAAGCCATTTTTTAATACTTTAAACGTTCTCTCCTTTTCTTTTAAGTACCAGTTCAGAGATAAAGAGAGATAAAAAAAGATAATAAAAAAATATACTTATCGACAGTTTTTTTTCTTTTGACAAATGATAATTTTTAAAAACATTTCAAAAGGAACATAGATTTTTCGAATCTTAAGTTAATGTAGTTAAGCCAATTGACCTTTACAGAAGCACCGCTTGGGTAGGGAAAGAAAGAGAGTGCTCTGTCCCTTAGAAAACGCAACGCAACGCCACGTACGTGGCTGCGTGGGAGGATGTCGACGGCGTCAAGGGCGTCCCATGCGGGACTCGAACCTAGGCTTACGACCGTCATCCGGCAGCGTATTATCTTAACTAAATCAAAGTTACTAGGTATTTAAACTGACTGGCAACGCACACACGAAACTACTAAACTTAGAAATTTTTAATTTGGCATATAGATTAGGGATTGTAGGGAAACACTTAAAATATTTTATTCCTAAATCCCTACTTTTTTATTATCATCGAAAATTGAAACAAACATTGAACATTTTTTCGGTTAAAATGTTAATATGTTTAATAATTTCTTGCTGAGTTACCTTTATATGTAGTTTAAAAATATATTTTTCTTTAAAACAAAATAGGTGTTTATGAAAAATGCAAGGCGATTAAAAAAGAAGAGTTTAAAACCTCACTTCTCACCTTTAGCTTTTAAGAAAACAAGCGTTAAGCGAAGCTTCCTGCAAGCGCTCTCATAGCGGCGGTCGCAAATGAAACAACTTTTTAAATTTAATAACATTTTTATTATATTATATTATATTATAATTTCTTATACTAAACGTTAATTTAAAGGAATAAGAAGTTTTTTAATCGTTACTGTAGATTACTAAAAATGTAAATTTCTTTTTTTAGAAAATGAAATTAGTAAATATGAAAAGTTTTGTTTACAAGATCGAACTTGCAGTGAGATGCAGTTAAGATTCGTGACACGTTGAGGACGAGCACACGTTTTCAGTTATGTATAGTTATTTATAGCTTTTTACCCTTTAACATTTTATTTTTAACTACACGCTGTATGCCGCACACAGCAGAGTAGGCAGAGGGAACCTAGTGTTAAGACACTCCGTTCTCCACTTTTTGCTGAGCTCTGGGGGCACTCCGTTTTGAGTGGCGGAACGAATTGCCGCGCTTTGCCTCAACACCAGAGAGAAAAAATGAAAGTATAAATGTAAATAAATAGTTCATTTTCTAGAGTGGGGATCGAACCCACAACCGGTCACGTTTACAGTCACAGTTTGTGCCCCTGCGCCACGATAGGCCTCAATATGGTACCTAGGAATTTAGTGTTAGGAGACACTTCGGACACTAAAAGATATTGCGTTTTATAAAATTAAACTGATGAAACATAACACTATATTATACAAATATCTTTTATTGGTAAATCGAATCCACGAACGTCACATGTTTCAATACGAAAGAGCAGCTGTTTCATTTTTGTGATAGCAGTATTTTAGATCAAAAAATGACTTATTTTTTGATATTTTTAATACTAATACCACAACACAATAATAAAACAACGACTCGTCATTATACTTTCAAAGATTTAAGTTTACTAGTATAATAAAATAAATCTTTCCTAAATAAATAAACATTAAATGTATCAAAAAAATATTACATTTTTTTTGTGTTTTTATAAATAATAAGAATTAGTTTACACCAAGTAGGTACGTAGAAAGCGCATAGGCAGAAAGCTTAAGCGTTGCGTGTCGCTGGAAGCCAAGAGGAACGGGAATGCTTACACTTTTGTAGAGTTCTCGAAGAAATTTCTTTGAGGTGGACAGCATCTGAAACGTTACATGAAATATAGGTTTTATTAACGGTAATTTTTTTTCTGCGAATGATTGAAAATATTAAATATTTCATTTCCTCGAGTGGGAATCGAATCCACAACCTGTCGTGTTTACAGGCACGGTTAACACAGCTTTTGACCATGCGCTACGACTGGCTTTTGTAAATATATTATATTATATTTTTGTTGTAGTAATTAAATTGTAAGCATAAAAAAATTTGCTACCAGAGAGTATAAGAGTATTAAAATATATAAAAAATATATATTATAGGAATGATTTATTAATAGATACAAATTAGCAGTACAAGATAGGCTCATATTAACGAAAAAATCTAAATATGAGGGAATATTTCAATAAAATTTTTATTCGTTAAACATTTTTAAATATTTTTTTCATTAACGATTTCTTTGTAGAAAGTATTGAAGATAAATTCGAAAAAAAAAAATCGATATATTTATTTAAGTATATAGATGAAAAAATCTACATTTTTAACATTTATATTACTCATTTATTTAGAAAACATATATAAATTTGAACATAGCGGGACTCGAACCCGCGGCTCCTGGAAACCGACCAGGCGCTCTGACGACCAAGCCATACGTTCTCCTGAGAACCGCTACGTTCAAATTTTTATACATTTTCTAAATAAGTATTTCTTTCTTTCCTAAATGTGGCATAACACTTTAAACATGTTAAAAGTATGATATTTATATTACTTACTTTATCATAATGTTCCGAGTGCAAGACAACAGGATTTAACGTACAACGACAGAGTGGATTTGAGGCCCGTTTTATCTGTAATCGTAAGTAAATATTTAACTTAACTTAGCTTCACGCTTTATCTCTTGCGGGGTACTCAGAGAGAACGGAGCGCCAAACGCTACGGTGTAAGTAAATACAATTTAGAATAATAATGCAAATATATATTTTTTTGTCCTTTTAGCACTATACAGTAATCCTCATATAAGAGACAGGTAGGCAGTCACCCGTAGTGTTTAGACACTCCGTTCCACACATTCCGTTCAGGACATTTTATATTGGATAGCGGAATTTAACCCCGCGCTTTATTTTGCTGCCGGAATGAAGAAATAGAAATAATTCATTTCCCCAAGCCGAACCCAGTCAGACGCTATATCCTTACACTACAATGGCCTCTGTTTATTTGATTTTATTTACTAGCGGCACGAGATGTGACTATAAAACCGACTGGTTGTGGGTTCGATCCCCACTCGAGGAGATGAAATATTTACTTAAATTTATATTTCCATTTCTTCGCTCCGGTGTCGAGGTTAAGAGCACACGCAATACCTCCAGAATTCGGCAGAAAGTGGGGAACGGAGTGTCTTAACACTAGATTCCCTCTGCCTACAATGCTGTGTGCGGGAATCAGCGTGAAGCTGATTGATTGATTATACATAGTGTTTTATTTGACATAATAGATAATTTACTAAGAAAATTCACACCTAATTTAAGTAAAGTAAATTATACTCCTCTGTTAAGTTTAAAAACGGTAAATAAGGAACAATACCCATTTAATGTTATATTGTTGAGTTGTTTAATAAAGCATATTTTTCTAATATCCTAAATTAAATGAGGATAAGATAAGTATCTACCTAATTATTGTTTAATATTCTCAATAAATTGAAAATAAAGGCCGTCGTGACGCAGTGGTAAAGTGTATAATTGCAAACGGTTGTAGGTTCGATTAGAATTCAGAAGATTGAATTAGTTTCATTAAATCGCTGTGGTAAGAAGACAAAGCGAGGTGCTGAGTTACTACACGCGAACGTTGAACCCAACAGTCAATATTCGGAAATTTGGGGAAAAGCTGGAAAAGGAGTATCTTAACCCAAGGTTCCTTCTGCCTTCCTTATATTCTCTACACCTACAGCATAAAACTCAAAATATTAAAATAACTTTTACCGCTGATATCTAACGACGAACTTTATCTAACTGGACTGGAAATATATTTGTACTCAAATAAATATTCATCCCATTGAGATGTTGTATCCCCTAGCGAGTAAAAGAAGAAACGGTTAAACAAATCTTGTTTATACAAGGTTCCCAGAATATATAAATGACAGGTAAGTTAAGCGAGTAAAATATTATATTAAAATATTTTTTATTTCGCTTATACGTAGGTAGGTAGGTAGATAAAGAGAATTTAGTGTAAGGACACTTTGAACTAATTTATGTATTTTTGATTTTGTTACCTTCACGCTTAATCCCGCAACTAGCAGGGTGGGCAGAGGGAACTCTAGAAATCTGTTATTAAGACATTCCCGTCCTCTACGTCTACGTCAACGCTGCGCTCTGCCTTGTTACCAGAGAGAGGAAATAAAACTTTAAAATATTTCACTAGCCCGAACGGGAATCGAATCCACTACCTTCGCAATAAAATCGCTTTGCACGTTTGTGATCCATTACGACCTGACTTTGGACTTTGCACCCGAATTCGGTACACTTCGAAACTCAACACTGTGTAGTCTTTACCAGAGCGGGAAAATTAAAATAATTGAATGAATAAAATCGCGTTTTATCTCTAATACAGTCTCACTATCATGATGTCCTAGGTAGAGTGCTTGAATGGTTATCAAGAAGCGAGGGTTCGAATCCAATGAGTAAAATATATTTAATAACTTTTATTCGGTACAAGGGCATTAAAAATAATTCTTTCAGATAGGCATACTGATCGATGATGATAAAGTTAAATTTTTAATATAACTTACTTTCTATTCAGGTTCCACATTTCCCTGCAATAGTTGTCCTTGTATCGCGGCTAACTCTGAAACACGAATAAAAGAATTATCACTTTTTATAAAAAAGCTGGAAAAGTGCGAGTCGGGCTTGCCCACCAAGGGTTCCGTACAAAATTTAGAAGTCTCGAGCTTTTTCTGAAATTCACGCTTACCTTAGCCAGAGAAAAGGTCATCTGATACCTCACTTGTACGCTAGTTCTAGTTTGCTATTAAATTTGCTATTAACTTAATAATTACGATTTTTTCAGAAAATCCAAGGACCATAGATATGACTATATGATTTGAATTTTAACTCTATATCTCCAAGCAGTTCTGAGAAAAAGTCTCTTGACAGACAGACAGACGGACAACAAAATGATATTATAAAGGTTCCTTTGTTCCTAAAAAGGTACGGAATCCTAAAAATAGTAAAAAGTAACTTCAAAGTATTCATGTTAATCTAAATTTAAAGACCATTCAAATAATAATAGTTAATAAAATAAATGGTAACTTTTTCAGTTTATTTTTTGTTTAATATTTATTTATTGCAAAAAAGTTGCGATCATAAATTAACTTTTGTAAAATATTTTTGAAATAAAAACTATAGGCTTATTTCTATTATACGAGTATATGTACGTGGAGCGTTAAATACTTATTTTATGTAAATAGTTTATATGAACAATCATTGTATTATAATTATAGATTATGTATATTCTTGAGAATAAAATCAAATTAAATAAGCTTCACGCTGTATCCCGCACACAGCAGGGTAGACAGAGGGAACCTAGCGTTAAGACACTCCGTATCCCTCTTTCTACCGAATTCTGGCATTGCGTGTTGAGTGGCAGAACTCAACGCCGCGCTTAACCTTGATACCAGAGCGAAGAAATGGAAATATAAATTCAAATAAATATTATAATTTGATCTCCTCGAGTGGGGATCAAACTCACAACCAGTCGGTTTTACAGTCACACCTCGTGCCCCTGCGCCACTACTAGCCTCATATATTCTTGAGCATTCATTAAAATCTTGGCGAAATTTAGTGATAAATATGTAAAAAAAAACAGTAAATTAAACAGCATTTTTTCGCAATGTGTTATTTTATAATATTTCTTAATAATTATTACATTAATATCTGTCGCATTATATGAAAGCAAAGTATAAACAAGAACTACACGTTATTATGTAAATAACATTCTACTTTTATATTTAACTAATATAAACAGTAGAAATCAATAAAATGGATCTAATTAGTAAAAAATCGAGATTAAGCACAAAAAACAATCGCGTCAAATTGAGAACGTTGATTAAAAAGAGAATTCTATGAGCCACCTAGAAACTAAAAAAAAATATGATTTGAACTTTTTACAAGCTTTTGTTTAACTTCCCGAGTCCCGTTGGTGTGTGTCAAATATTGCAAGGTTAACTTAACCTACTTCCCAGTTTTACTCTTGGGGTGAAATTTGGAATTCGATTTTAGTTATGATAACTATGAAATTCGAAATATAATCAATAGTCTTGCCTAGCGTTTTGGTTTTAAATGATATCTAGCAACTAAAGCAATAATGATACATTAATAGAAATATAAAAATAAAAATAATAATATTTATTATTGAGGCCAGTCGTGGCGCAGCGGCACGAAGTGTGACTGTAAAACCGACTGGTTGTGGGTTTGATCCCCACTCGAGGAGATGAAATATTTACTTAAATTTATATTTCCATTTCTTCGCTCTGGTGTCGAGGTTAAGCGCGGCGATGAGTTCTGCTACTCAACACGCAATGCCTCCAGAATTCGGCAGAAAGTGGGGAACGGAGTGTCTTAACACTAGGTTCCCTCTGCCTACCCTGCTGTGTGCGGGATACTGCGTGAAGCTAAGAAAAGAAATATTTATCAAAAAAGGCATTTTTAACGCTTATTTTTCAATAAGTTTTTTTTGAGTTATGTTTTATATCATTATAGTCGTAAATTTTCCTATAAAAAGGACGATGTTAATTTGATATTTGCTATAATTAATTACCTATTTTTTTAGTAGGTTGTTATTTTTGTCGTATTATTATATCAAATTTCTTTATCATTTATATTAAAAACTTTGTTATCTAAGGTAGCTTTTACTTAAGCTTATATCTTATTGCAAGGCCTTCAATAGCGATGAGAAAAAATATAATTGGAAATATGAATATTTGTCTATATTAGTGTTTGTTCATACGGTATTAACCTAAGATTGATTTCAATGAAGTTAAATTTTTGAGCCATCCCAGAAAACCATTGCTGAGCTGATTCTATCAAATTATATGAAAAATGTATATAATTTACAATATTATTCACAGAATAAATCGCCGACGGGACTTTTGGTGTTTTTTTTTTAAACAACACGTTAGAGTACTCTTGAGATATACACGTAAATACATATTAGTATAATGGAATTTTCTAAACAATAAAATAATGAACTTTAGATGACGAAGATAGTTCCAAGCAATGATTTATTCTTACATTAAAACGTCTAGACTATGCCAGGCTAATTGTTTAACTTTTTAATCACGTTTTCAGCAGTATTTTAGTTGGCACTAAAAGTTGATGTGTTCTGCATCTAACGAGTTACAAACAGACATAAAATTTGAAATTAGACGAAAACCAGTTGCAATTGTTTGATAATATTCAAAATCGATTTTTTTTCTCGTTATTTTTATTAATAATCGATATTATTTCTTTCACTAGTCGTTCAAAATGTATCTTATATTAATAATCACGCTGTATCCCGCTACGCTGTGCACTGCAGGGCAGGCAGAGGGAACCTAGTATTAAGACACTCCGTTCCCCACTTTCTGCCGAAGTCTGAAGGCATTACGTGTTGAGCGGCAGAATTCAACGCCGCGCTTGTCCTCGACACCATAGCGAAGAAATGGAAATATAAATTTAAGTAAATATTTCATCTCCTCGAGTAGGGATCGAACCCACAACCAGCCGGTTTTACAGTCACACTTTATGCCCCTGCGCCACGACTGGCCTCACATTTATTAAATAAATAACATAGTCATATATATAAAATATTGTATTTTTACCAAATTCATGTAAATGACAATAAAAATAAATAAATAAAAAATAAGTACCTATTATTACTCATATTATTAATATATTAACGTAAATAGTAGTATACGTTTTTTGAATATTGAATGCAATCTTGATGCAACTGCTTTTAAGCCGTGTGATAAACTATCAGACAGATAGATTTCACCGCAGCTAGTATCCTACGTATGGAGTTGCGAGCTGATATTAATATAAAAATAAAATTACATATTTAATCTGTGTATTATTAAAAGTAAAATTAATAAAATAAAAAGAAAAAAAAAATGTATAATATAATAATTTAAAATGTCAATATTGACAAATTTAGTAGGTACTTGTAGAAACCGTTCCAAAGATTCTAGTTCTAGTTTTACGTTAAATAAATTGTTTAGTGTTGAACAAAAAAAATATATAGGACTTTAAAATTTAATCAATCAATCAATCAGCTTCACGCTGTATCACGCACACCGCAGGGTAGGTAGAGGGAACCTAGTGTTAAGACACTCTGTTCCCCACTTTCTGCCGAATTCTAGAGGTATTGCGTGTTGAGTGGCAGAACTCAAAGCCGCGCTTTGCCTCGACAACAGAGCGAAGAAATGGAAATATAAATTTAAGTAAATATTTCATCTCCTCAAGTGGGGATCGAACCCACAACCAGTCGGTTTTACAGTCACACTTCGTGCTCCTGCGCCATGACTGACCTCTTTGACTTTAAAATTTAATAAAACTATTAATTGAACGAACTATCTAAAATCAACATCAATTTTTTACCATTAGATACCTTATAAGCATATCTGATCTATTTGTAAATAAATAAAAAAATCGTTTCCCTAAAACCTCACCAAATAATTGGCGTTAACTGACGAAATCCGCAATAAACCGATTTACGTCGCCCTCTTTCGATTCGATTATCCTCCAGCTAAAACGAAGAATTCAGGGCCCTCCCCGCCTAATATAAAAAACGTATTATTAATTATGACGAAATCGCTGTCAACGTTGCGTCCAAGACGCAAATGCGATTAGAATTTCGAGAGCATAATATTCAAAATTCGTATACATCGTGATGAACATGTAGGGGGAGTGGGGGAGGGGGGGTACACAGGGGAGTACCCGACAAGTTCGTATAAATTTGTTGGTATATCTGTGTGTGTGTGTAGTTTTGGGATCCGCGAAATGTGGGCGGACGCGGTCTTTCATAGTGCATGTGCAAAATTGTAGATTGCAGATAATTGGCACGAATTTTATCCATCTATCATATTCATAATACGCCTATTTAAAATGGTGATATTTATTTTTGGAATTAACTTTTGCTTATATTCTATGAGAATATGTATTGTAAATGTGCTTAATATAAAGTATGAAATAAAATATAAATAAAACAAACTAAAATGTTATTAAATAATGCTTTAATTTACTTTAAGCAGCCCAAAAAAGAAACATCTACTGTAAATTAAAATTCCATAAAATTTAAATATTCAAATAAATTCAATATAAAACGTGAGAAACTTTATAAAAGTTCTCAAGAATCGAAACTTTTGTAAGTCTGTTGAGTATAAAATTTTCATAAATTTACAAAAATACAATAAAAATGAATTAATTCATTTGGGGAGATCAAGAATCCTTTGGTGGATCAACCGGTCGCCGTGAGATCGGTCAGAGTTCGATTTAAATTATAATGTGCCGTCGTTA
>JAJHJA010001304.1:0-18914 GCA_021202915.1 Heliconius himera
TCTTATCATCATCGAAGAATACCAGTCCATACTTGATTTTTGTAAAAATAACCGAAGGATTTCAATTTTTTCTTCATTTTTCGTCACTTCAAACCTAGAACATTCTTTTTCAAATACCTCTAACCAATAATATGCACTCATATTTTTTTCGTCAAATTTATCAATTACAAATCTATCTGCTAAATTTTTTATACTATGATTTTCTGTTTTTTGATGCTTATTAACTAACTTTTCTAAAATTTTGGTTATGGGATCTTCTGTCTCCTTTTTATTAACCATTTTCCATTGTTCCTCGGTCATTTCTTCTAAAAATTGGTCTTCAAAAATCATATTTCCTTCATCATCCACATATGTTTTTAATATATTCTCTGACACTTTAATCCATATGCTTCTAGATTGATGCCTTTTTTTTAGTGTATTTTTAATGGTAACAAAAGCTTTAGAGTCTTGTATATGTTTGTGGAAAGACGCCGCTTGATATTCTTCGGGTATAACAAATATTTTCAAGTCTTGTGTCGTAATTGACGTTATGGCAATGTAGTTTGATTTTCCATCCATTGTAGGTTTACTTTGGAATGTAAATTTTAACTTATCCATTTTTTTTTTAAACGATAATGTCGTTTTATAATATAAATATGTTATTGATTTTAGGATTATAGCAATAAAAACACTTTTAGTTTCTTCTGTTAAAAGAAACGACATTAAATGTTTATTACTACTGTTACAAAACTTTTATATCACAAAATTTTACAATGTACACGTTTCTCATTAAACGGATAAAATTTAAAAAGCCTTTTGACAGTTCGTAGCGTCATTACAGATTATACAATTATATCATAAACATTTTGACAGATTAAAATTAAAGGAAATTATAATTTACTTTACATATGTACAGGTTGTAACGCGATCGACGGATCAACGATTGTCTATAAGTAGAGAACCTCAGTACCTATCCATTTCACACCAATGTATGTTGGCCGATTTTAAGTAGTTCGGCAGCTATTTGAGAATTTGTGATTTTTTGGAAAAAAATGGTTCTGAAGCCCGGTTGTTGAGTCTGCGCTCGTGATTTTGTTTTCTCTCAATAGTAAACCTTTTCTATAATGTATAATACTTCAATACTGACGGCTTGTAAATCTTGGAAATAATATGGTAACAAAAATAATTTTGAAATAAGCTAAATTTTATGAAAAACTTTGTGCTAGCGAAAAAAAATATTACTGGCGATTTTATTGAGAAGTAATTTTAAAAACTGCTAGTATTAGTGTAGAATATTTTCTGAAAGTTTCATAGGCGCAGCCTAATGACGACGTGTTAAAAAATGTACTTATATCATGAAATAGTAAAAAAAAAAATTCTTAATATCAGAATTGACTACACTTAGATCTTCAGTCTTCTATAATCAGACAATCTTTGTTGAGTACAAATATTTTGATATTATAAAGCTATCCTAGCATAGGCCGTTAATTTATACGTTGTGGAATTGATATTTACAGAACTACAAATGCACATAAAGAATAAATACAAAAAATAATCGTGAAAATCAAAGAACTCATTAAATACAAAAATAATTAGGCAAAAGGAACCTAGTGTAAAAACATTCTGTTCTCCAAGCAACTAATTAAAAAAACTAACAAAAAATTGCATTTTGAATAGTAGAGCTCGACGCCGTGCCTCCTCTAGAGATAAAATACAAAACTAAGATTAAAATACGTTCAAACCGATACTCATACAAAAAATAAAGAATACCTTTATGTTTGTAACATATATTTTTAACAAGCAACAAGTCTACTGTTTGTAATTACCCACATTAGTCGCTACTTCGCCTCTGGCTCTACGAAATTACGTCACTTTATGTTATGCCCACACTTTGTAAGCTGTTACGTAAGTGAACGCGTTGGCTGGCGATTTGCTAAGCCGAAGCTTCGAGTTCTGGAGGATAGCTGACATGACTGACGCCATTGTGGCGCAGTAGTCAGTAATAAAAGTAATTAAAAAAATAACTGACTTCAGAGGCCAGTCATGGCAAGCTGTGAGTGTTCATGAGATAGGTTGTGGGTTTGATTCCCACTCGAGGAAGTTATATAAATATTTTCATTTCTTCGCTCTGGTGTCTCGAGGCAAATTGCGGTGTTGAGTTCCGCCACATAACACACAATGCCTTCATAAATCAGCGGAAAATGGGGAACGGAGTGTTCCCTCTACCTTGTGGGTTCTGTCCACAGCCGGGTAGGCGGGAAGTGAAAAAAAAACTGACTTGTTATGGATTATAATAGTCTAAGAAACGATTTTCAAATCTAATATATTTTCTTATTAAAAGTTTTTGTTTTAATAATTAAATCTTTTTCATGAAGAAAAAAATCACGTTTTAAAACAAAGCAAAACTCGTTTAAACACAGCTGCTCTTTCAAATAAAGTTAGAAATGTAACTGTATTTTTTAAAGTAGACACTGATATATAAGTGAGCTTTGTTAAAATTTTGAAATAAAAGTTTTTGTTCATATTAATTCTTCGTTCATACACAACGTCGTACGTCGTCGTGTAGATCAACGGTTGCGGATTCGATTCCCACTCGGGGAAGTGAATTATATCCCTTGCTCTTGTGATAAGCAAAACAACACACACATACACAGAATATCATTCAAATAGAGCGGAAAGTGCGGAACTGAAAAAAAATATAATTAGTTGATATTATAGGAGAGTTTTTGAGATGTGTCAATGTGCCAGTTTAAAAGTGGTAATAGAATTTTGCCAACATATGCATAATATTTAAAAATGTATAAAAAATTAAAAAGGGAGTAAGATATAACTAAATAGTGTCAAGACACTACGTTCTTCACTATATGAAAATATTTTGCTTGCCGAGTTTCATCTGTTTTCAAGTGGGGTTCGAATTCCAAGCCATCGGATGTTGTCACACAGCGCTATAATGATCTAAACAAAATTACGTTACTCTTAAAATATGCAATAATTTTATCTTATTTAAAACAATGCTAAAAGCACTTTATCGCATATATAAGGTATTGCATTTTGTTACGACGTAAGAGTTTTATGAATTTTGCTTAAAAAATTAACAAGATAGAAAACTGCACTGCATAAATAGCTAAAAGAGACATTTTATTATATTTTTATACCTTTATAAAATCAGTTTCATTACATTCATGATTACATTTCTAGAAGCTTCTAGAAACACAGTGTATCCCGTACACAGCAGGGTAGGCAGAGGGAACCTAGTATTAAGTTCCTCACATTCCGACGAATTCTGTAGGCGTTGCGTGTTGATAGGTGGAACTCAACGCTGTGCTGTGCCTCGATAGAGGCTGTGCCAGAGCGAAGAAATTACAATATAAATTTTAATAAATATTTAATTTTCTCGACTGGGGATCAAATCCACAACCACACTTTGTGATCCTGCGCCCACGACGGACCTTTTTTATTTCTAGCAACATTTTATAAGAGTATATTCTTCAACATTTTTTTTAAACTTATTTTGTAAAATAAATCATTTTCTTTTTATTGAATTTGCGGCCTTCACTTAAGAAGTGCCAATTATGCGTCGAAACGCTATAACTATGAATATTATAGTATTAATTAGTTTTATTCTATTGTTTGCTGATATTCTGAAAATATGTTTTAATAACAAAAATGTATTATAAACAACAATACGTTCACATATTTACCGAGAATAAAAAACTAATTAAATTGCATTGTTTCAAAATATACTTAGAAGAATTATCCAATGGAAAATATATGATGTTATATATAAAATATATATCAATTTTCACTCATTTTTTATAGTTTCACGCTTTATTTCGCTACTAGGGTGCACAAAAAGCCCCTACTGTAGGAAAAGACGCCCAAATTCGACATATTGCGTGTCCCGTGACTAAACTTAATACCGCGTTATGTCTTGTCAGGGTGGGAAAGTGTAAACAAATTATGATAACCCCCAGTTGGGATAGAACCTTAATGTTGTATTAATTTAAGTAAGTTATTCTATTACGTCTCGTTAGGAACATTTCAAAATTTAAAAATAATCAAATTTTGATCAAATATTTACTTTAATTATATAATTTTTAGATTGCAAATAATTGCGTAGTTTCTTTATATGTGTAAATTGTTATTTTTACGAATTATATTTTTTACAAAATCTACTGATTTTTTATATAGTAGTAGTAGATTAGATATAACTTATGAGAATGATTATATAAGATAATGGTATTGAATTTTTCCGCTCTACAACTCTACATGATGCAGTCATTTAACAATTGAATATCGCCGTAGCATCTCGTAACCGACGTAGACCTAATATGTCTGTCATTTGACTATAATTTTTTTTATCATAAACATCGTTTAGGCCAGTCGTGGCGCAGGGGCACAAGTGCGACTGTAAACAGGACAGTTTGTAGGTTAGATTCCCACTTGAGGAATTAAAATATATAATAGTTTAATTTTCCTCGCTCTGTTAACTAGGTAGAGGGTGGCGTGAGCGGGAAGCTAAAAAAAAAATTAAACACCATAGGCAAAGAAGTTTAAGTGACTTATCTCTCTTTCTCTCTTCTTTGCACGTATTTATGTCAGACATTAATTTTTTTTTTAAATTGGTACTTACTTCATATATGGCTTATTTGGATAGAGCGCTGGAAGGTTTCAGACAGGCATGGACTTAAGCCGGAGTAAAACGTAGAGGACGTTCAAATTCTTACACATTTTGAAATACTTTTTTTTCTTTAGTATATCATGATCACGTTTAGAAATGTGTGAATAAAATAAAATATTCTTTACAATAAATTATTTTTTCATAAAAAAACAATAAACATTATGATGTCATTTATAGCGCTATTATCCTTATCTCCACTTTTAAAATTCAAATTAACTTTTATTTTCTTGAATGTATAGGAAAATTATTTCGCTAAAGAAATAATAAAAACACCTTAAAACTAAATAAATAACATTTTGAAGTAATGAGGGCTAATGACGGAACATAATGGTTTCATATTCGAAGTCTACTTGAATATTTTAGTTTATTTCTACGCACTAATCTCAGGAACCGTTGCTTCGATTAGAAACATTTAGTATATTATTGTATAGTCAGTCTATTTATCGAACAAGGTATATTTATTAAATCAAGTTAATCGTTTCGATGTAGCCCCTTGTACCTGCGGTAAGCACTACTTTGAGCACTTAAGAGTATGTCAAATTATGTATAACGTTAAAGGAAACAATCGTTTTGACCACGTGAGTGAAGCTGCAGTTTACAGCTGGTATGTAAGTTAACGAATTACAAGCAGCTACTACTATTTGTACTGTGCATAGAAAACTGAAACTTTTAATGCATGTAGGTCATTTTAATGGGTATATATTGCATTACCGCCAAGATTTTTTTTGTGATTTGGGAAAGAAAGGGAAAATGCCAGTAGTGCCAGTCGAGTCACGGGGACACAAGAGTGTGGCTGTACTGAACTTGATAGGTACTGGGTTCGATTCCCAGTTTAAGAAATAAAATATTTAATATTTTCATTCTCCGCTTTGGTCGCCCGGAAAAACGCCGCGTTTAGTTCCACATCCACAATGCAACGTTAGAGATTAGAGAACGGGCAAAAACTTGAAAACACCGATTTTCACAGAGTTCAGTTAGGCCTATTCTTTATACAACTAAAAATTGCTTAAGTAAACAATAAATTGTAGTTAATCTTATTCTTAAAGAGGTAAATTCCAAATGTAGAAAAGCAATTTCTTTGAGTACTTGCGGATGATAAGAGACGTAATGATTAATGATAAAAAGTAAAATGAAGATACGCAATAAGACGGAACTAAGAGGAGGCGTGATTGGGGAAAATAATGAAAATCGTGCTCAGATGGTTGGATGAAGCAATTTGTACTTCAATAAGAATAGAATATAACAAAAATATATATTTTGTTCAATTTTTTTACAATATTTTTTATTTATGCTATTATAAAGTGAATGTATGTTTTAGTCGTAGTTCAATGAAAAAGTAATAAATGGGTATATATCATGTTTATGTATATTTAGTGGCGGAACTAAACGCCGCTTTGTCTACCTTAAAGGGGACAGAAACATAGATCATTCCCGTTCGGGAACCCGCAAACATTCGTCTTTCATTATTCTTCGCGTTTGACAGTCAGACGCCGAAAATAAAGGTAGTATATAAAAATCTATAAGTTATCCATTATTATGAAATCATACCAGTTGTTGTTTCCGTAATTTTACCAAAATACAATTTCAGAATAATAACATTTTTAAAATATTTTATAAATTCAACAAAGAAATGCTTTGAAAACATAAATTATGATTGAAATTCTTGAGAGATGAATGTGTAACGTGTTTAAATATTTACTCGCTTCTAGATCAAGGGATGAGAGCTCAAAGTGAGGCACTTTATAACAAAGTAAGTGGAGATCGCTGACATGTTGATATTAAAGAAATAAGTAGCTAAGTTGAATAAAAGCATACATCCAAGCATGCATTCTGAAGAGACCGTCGTTGTGTAAAGTGACATCGACTGACTGTAATCGTGAAGGTTTTGGGTTTTATATAAATTCACTTCTTTGCTTTGACAAGACAAAGCGCGGTGTTAAGTTCCACCGTTAACGCAATGTCTCGTAAGCTAGGAAAATAATGGTACTTGAGAGAGGTGAAGTGGCTTTTACTTCTCTTTTGCTTTACTTTCTTGTGATTGTATAGTGAAATTTAGAGTCGTTATTCACATTTCTTTAGAATACTAAGACTTTGATTTAAGATACTTGGGCGACCACTAAACAATACAATATTTTATATTTCTCTTTTGAAGATTATGTAAAAAGCTTTTATAGGATGAAAAGTTTAGCTTAGCTTTCTACTAAATATGTATAATACTTGAGTTACCGTATATTTTTTTATTTAATTTTATAGAAACGATTACCTTTAAATAATGATTAATTTAAAATAAGGAGAGAGAGAGTGAGATATGACAAAACATAAGCAACTATTACAATATTACTTATTTCTTATAAGATTTTATTTAATGTGCCGTTGTAAGAAATCTTCCAAGCTCAATTGCTCCCACTTCCCAGTGTCCGATTGAATTGAAATATGGATTACTACTCCAGTTCTGATGACAATGAAATAACATATTGTTGTTACGGCAGTGTTTCCAGGTCGACCTGGGTACCTCCAAAAAGCGCGTCTATCTCCACCTTAAAGGCCAGCAACGCACCTGTAGCTCCTCTGGTGTTACACGGGTTGTGGGCGGCGGTGATCACTTATCATCAGGTGACCCGTACGCTCGTTTGCCTTGTCTTTTTCCATAAAAAAAAATGCAAAATGAGCCCCGCATTAGAATGGCCGACGAATTACAAGTTCAGGTAGTATAATTAGATATACTGAAACTAGTGACCAGACACTGTTCTCCGTTTTCTGCTCATAATTTTGACATTGCTAAATAAGTGACGGAACTAAATGTTGTATTTTATGATAACTACCACAAGAACAAGAAATAAAAATAATTTATCTCCCTGAGTGCAATCATCACAAGCACAATCAAACGCTTCTTATACTTTATTTAGTGACCTACTTACTTTACTTAGTTACCTTATCTTTTCGTACAAGTTCTATTTTTTTTGTACGTTTCTACATTGTACGAGTCCATAGGTACATGTATGTGGACGTATATATATGTATGTATGTATGCAGCCTATCCACTCCATAGATATATCAAATGTCGAGTGTTACATGTGGCAAGTTGACCTAACATGAGTGACCTAACATTTGAACATAATTGATATTCCGACGCCAGTTCACATGCAGAAGACATTATTAAGAAACCACTTAATCTTTAGCTTTAGTTGCCAATTTCTATATAGAGTAGTATATAGAGTGCTCTACATATTAAGAAGTATGTTATTGATTTTTCCTAATAACTTAAGTTTTTTTTGTTCTTATTTTTTTTCAGCTACTAATCAACTTAAAAAAAAGAACTCAATGCTCTTTACTACAATTTTTTTTCATGCTGTGTATGGCATGCCATGACATGGCAGGGTAGGCCGAGGGAACGTGGGAATCTAGTTTAAAAACGCTTTGTTCCCATCAATACATTTCCGTTCCTCTCCATCCTGCGAATTCCTGAATCACTGCGTGTGGAGTGGCGGAACTCAACGCTGCGCTTTGCCTACTTAATAGAACGAGGAAATTAAAATATTCAATATTGCCTCAGCCTACCCAGAGCTGTACCGGATACAGGGTAAAGCAAAGAAATAAACAATAAACTCCATATACGAGAAGAAGCGCAAAATTAGGACATGTTTACATATAATTTGTAAATAAAATTATGCGAATCAGAACTTGGAAAAAGTAAGTAAATACTTCGTTGTAACTTTGCAGTAAACATATTTCATATTCTATCAATTATACAGGGGTGTAGGGGAAAAATATGATTTTGCTAGCTTAATATTTTTTGTATCGGCGGGATTTAATTAACATATTGTTAACTAAGTTATGGTATTTTTATACAACGCATAATAAATATTATTGAAGTATGGTATTATAAGGATCAGAAAATCCTCAAAAAAGAGTTGAGATGGCAACTAGTTAATTAAAAAAATAATATCAAATAACATAATATACTTCGTTGTTAAAATTATATAGTATTTTTTTAGCTTTACACTTTTTCACGAATATTTTGTAAATTTACTTCATTTTAAATTATTTTTATCAGTCAATTAAAACTGCTGACCACACTATAGAACTTTTCTAAGGAAATACTTCATTATTTTTTATAGGTTAGCTTAATCTTCATGGTTCTTCACGAGTATATTTCTTTAACATTTATATTACAGTTTAAATCTGTCCACGCATAATAACGCTATGCCACTAAAACAGTTTTATGCAAACGTGTCTAGCTCCAAAGACGTGAGTGCTTAAACAATCTTACAGACAAAGAAACACACAAAAATATTTAATAGAAAACAAAAATTTTTACGTATATACGTATTACGTATATAATTTGAAATTTTCTAAAAAGTATTTTTCGTATCTAAGTGTGGAATAATATTTTTAAAAAATTTAAAAAGACACTCAAAGACTTAAAAAATCAAAGCCATTCCTTTTTTTTCGATTAAATATATCGTCCTAAATAATTTGTCAAAAACCTTCATAGGATCACTTTGTTGCCGTTTATTAAGACCATTTATCTCAAGATAGCATGGAGGTATTAAACTCAAAAATCTAGGTCTATAGTCCCTTGGAGCATAGAAAATATTAAGATTCTAAGCAATTAAAAATATGAGCGCTTATGCATCATTTTTGTTATATTTTGTAAGAAGTTCTCCGCGTAATCAAAACCTATAGGGTACTTCTCGTTGACTTAATTTTACTTAAGAAAGTAAACCTAACCATATCAACACTATATGGGTGTATACCAATTTATATATCATAATCGAATCAATTGTGATCCAACCATTCGGTAAAAGAGATTCGTTACAAAAGGTACTTATATTTGTACTGTCTATTGTGTTTTTCGCCTTGTTTTGATGTAAGAAATAGGACTTTTTCCCTATAACATATAACTTTGTTTCTATACCCTATTTAGTTTTAGTGATTGTTATAAGTTTATTAAAACTTTTTTTCTCTCTAACTTCTTTATTATGCTTTTGTTGTTTTGTAGACACTGCAGAATTCATTGGTGACATTGTTTATAAAGAGCAAAAAATTCAACAAGCGCGAGTCGGGCTCGCCTTTTAAGGGTTCCGTATGAAAATTTTAGACCTCCAATTTTTCTACGGAACCCGGAAACGGTGGGTGAGCCGGTTGGAAAAATTAAAATAGTTCGAATCCACAACAATCACGTTCACAGTTAGATTCTGTGCCGCTGCGCCACGACAGCCTCTAGAGAATAACTAATATTAAGAAAATCCAATCTTCATCTTACTTCTAATTTTGAGGGCTTTTGTATTGATTTGCGCACGTGAACGCCGTGGTCTATTATCACAACTCGGAATTTAAACATTTCCAAGCCCACACTCATCTTTACAGACAAAGTTGCACTGCGCCACGATAGCCATAATATGAAAAGATATCTATAATCATTTTATTATATATACGTTCATATATATACGTAGATATCTGCTAAAAAAGTTAATTTCATATTTCCAAAGAAGCGTGTATGTTGTAAACAGCGGGACCTAGCTAAGCCTCTGTTACATATTCAGAGCACGCGATGCCATTTGTGCGCTAATCTTTGATCTCGACGAATTTAATGACATAAGAACGATTTGTGATGAGAAATGTATCATATTTATCTAAATTGTTATAATTATTTAGAAGAAAATATATTTACTAAAACAATGAGTACAAGACTGTGGTGGTAATGCGTTTGACACCCATTCGTCGAAGTGTTTATATAAAAAGCATTTTAATTTTTCCGATTTTTTCAAAGTAAGAGAGCGCTGTTTTGGTACACTACCCAATACAGTGTGTTTTTTGTAATTTAAAAGTTTTTGAGGATGGATGCTAGTAGTACTCTCACGCAAAATCTACTGATCGGATTAAGATGAAACTCTACGGCGATATAGCTTATACATCAAAGTAACACAAGGGCACAAGTTGTGTAAAGTTCTTGTACAATTAGGCTGTAATATAACAATATGTATGAGAGTTTAGGTCACTATAAACTAGCCAACCTACATTTAATACACAGATTTAATTACCTAAATTATGCCAATCCATCCAATTCAAGTAATAAATCGACAATACTAACAAACAACAATAGAGAGAGAGATATCTACATGAAACATCTCGTGTTTTAAGATAATGGAAACACACTCCATTCTTCTCTTTCTAGTCAGAATACTGTGCTAATCCATACAATTATACCTTTTGATTATGATTTTGATTATGAGAAACAATATTATTAGGGTCATTTAACAACGTAATATAAAACAAAAGAATTGATTTTAAAGTTTTCATGTGTTTGTCTGTGCATTTGCGCAAGCTAAAACTATTATTTATACGCAATTTAAACGCTATTTTCACTCCTGTATTTTGGCCAATATTTAGTGTTAGTATCATTTCAATCGCGTCATAAATAAATATGTTATATCAATGCAAGGGATATTGTTCGTGTATTTTGTTATTGAATTGACTGAAATTTAAGTTTTCAATGTATGAAGTCTTTAAAATGATAATGTTATTAAAACACGAAAGTAAATAAATAATTGGGTAGCTCAAGCGGGCGAAGCCGCGAGCGGATTGCTAATCTACAGTAACATAGTATAATACAAGAACTATGTAAGCATAAGACAAAGGAACATATATACATATTTCTATATGTACGTATGTATATCACACGACGGGACGGGTCGTGAACTAATAAAAATCTCGACCATTATTCAAAGCTTCCATTAAGTTTTCCATTACTTTGAGTTATGTTTATTTCGTATGTTTTATTCCTTTACATCAAAATTAATTAACGAGAAGTGAATGCCTTTCATATAAGAAAATATACGTAAGAGTATGTAAGTTCATAATTATATAATATGTGAACGTTTGCACTCTAGTGCCACGTTTTGTATGGCTTTGCTTATAATTAAGCTCTGACTATTTCTTGCTAAACCAAGTACATAGAACATGTACTAGCTTAGATAATTTTGATATGATTGCCCCTAAAAAGATAAAACTTAGATAAAACTTTATAGTAATATGAGCTATAATTTACATAAACATTTTATATAATTTGGCTATACTGTAACAATAACTTTAAGCGGACAAAGCTACGTAAAGTAAAAAAGAGTGAGAAGCCTATTTTTATTTTAAATAATGATATGTCGTCATTCAGTTCTCTTAAGTTTGCAACTTGGACGTGGTATTTGGTAACAGAACACTCAGCCATATATAATTTCGCATTTGAATACGTTAGGAATATTCTTGTTAAAATACGTAATAAATTAGAATTTCTCTTAGCTCATATTTTAAATGAAATACTAAATTACTAGCTAAAACTCTGCAAGAATTGTTTGTACTGAGGCTCATTTGATAATGATGCCTGCGGGCGCTGTTTGTACTTTAATTATTACTTATGTTAACAATTTATTAAGTAAATGTATGTATATTATATAATAATAAAAATTCTACTATATAATTTGCTAAGATTTAATTTATTTATTAATTGGAACAACTAGTGATGAAGCTGTGGTGTCACAGTGGATGTTCTAGATATTGAGAGCCATTCTGTGAATCTGTCATCGCATGAAAGAGGTGCGGTGGTATATATTAGACTCACGCACGTGAGTCCAATATATACCAAAACGGGGAAATGAAAATAGTTTAAATATAGGAATAATCTCCCAAAATAGAATCGAACCCACCAATAACTCGATTGCAGTCAGACGATGCCCCACAGCGCTACGACTAATAGATCGTAGACAAGCAGATAAACTACATTTTCTCTATTATTACGTGTAATTTTTATACGTTCCAATCATATTTTACAAATTTTTTTCGTTAGGTATATATAAGGTTGCGTTCACTCGCTCAAGTTTATCTCTAGAAAATGTTCATTATATTTTTTTCATAGTATTAAATTACAATGAATGTTCTCAGATAATTTAATATCAAAGCTGTAGGTAGCTTCGGACTGTACTATTAAGCTTCATTGTTCATTATAATTGTAATTTTTATAGCATTACGTAGTGTGACAGAGAAAAAAATAAGGTCTTATTTATTTAATAAGTATTGACAGAAATAAGAAAATATTAACGCAACTACGTTTCGGGCTATGTTAAAAATTGTTGTTTTTTAGATTAACTTAGGAGGTATCTAAAGAATAAATTTTATTATTAACGATTTTTTAATAATTAACAAAATTATATTAAAGTTTGATGCAACATAGGTTAATATTAATCTTTTGATATGATCTAGGACGACATTCCGTTTACCACTTTTCACCTAATTTTCGGACATTTCAAATTAAAAATACTTTGTTTTATTACCAAAGCTAGTATATATGAAAACAATTATTTCCCCTGATTGGGAATTGAGCTCACAACCGTCGCGTTTACTAGTGGGCACTGCGTTGCCACACTCGTATAACATTTATTATTCACTACATAGAATAATACCGCACCGAGGCCAGTCATGGCGGACTGTAAAACTGACTAGTTGTGGGTTCGATCCCTATTCGAGGAGATGAAATATTTACTTAAATTTATATTTCCATTTCTTAGCTCTGTGTCTTAGCATTAGGTTCCCTCTGCCTACCCTGCTATTTGCGGGATACACCGTGATGGTGATTTATTTTATTTATTTACATAGAATACAATAAAAAAAACAAATAAATCTAACAAATTTAGTGATCAAATCAATACAAAACTAGATTAATATAATACTTTTTGTATGTAGCAACGTTTAAAATCAATCTTTAATAGGAAACAGTGTTCAAAGAATGGGGTCACTAATTGCCTTTCGTTTTACATTTCGATTCGGTTAATAGCGGTGCGTATTCCGTGGAGAACCGGGCTAATTTAAATTAAAAAGGGAATCGCGGTTTCGCCCCGATCCAAACGATTTCCTGCCTGACCGTTGAGAGTCGGGAAGTTAGCAACTATGCAAAGTGCCCCTTTAATGTAAAGCAAGAATTTTGAAACGAAAGCCGCACCAAAACATTATTTTCTTTTGTAAGTTTTATTATTTTTGCATTGAATGTAGTGTTAAAACACTCTTTTTGTTACTATTAACGTATTTCGAAAATTTATAATACATATGTCTTGTAGTCTAACGCAGAAATTAATTTTAATTAATTCAAAGGAATTTATACATGATTCAGACACAAGTAAATATTTCCACAAATAGCTCTATATCGAAACTATAATAATCGCTCGTACAATCAAATACCTAAATCTCAAATGCGTTATGATTGTTCATAACTGATAATGGTACTAAAATGAAGAAATGCGAAAATAGAAACAGATTTTATATTAAGAAAATTAAATATATTGAAAAAACCAATCATTAAGCTATGTACGAGTACTTACTATTAACAGAGGTCGTCGTGGCGCAAACGTAACGATTGTGGGTTCGATTTCCACTCACACTCACATACGCACATATTGTTAATGCAATTATTATTATTGGTTAATGCAATATTTAACATTTTTTCCCTCTGGTAAAGAGACAAAGGGCAGCGTTGAGATTCGTCACTCAACACGTAATGCTTTAAAAAAAGTAATTACAATATCATCGGTGTGACATAATTCAATTTTTTCTTAGTGCTCTTAAGTATGCAAAAGTGTATGAAGGAGTTAATATGAAATATCTCAGATAATAAATATGCAAGATAAAAAATATATATTAAAAACCTACAAGAGTTTATATGGATATTTATAAATATTATAGCATAGCATTTAATGTTCTATTTTATTAAAAAAAATGCGGTCAAGGTGAGCATTGAAAGCATAAGTTCCACCGCGCTGATTGTATTGAAAAACAATAAATACAACTGTAGTTCTCATAAAAGTATACTACACTATATAACTTCGTTTGTTTCCCTAGAGAAGGAGTGGTATATCCATGCTAATTTTAAATTATTTTGTTTCCTGTTTCGTACCAAATGACTGCGGTGTAATAGTTACAAACACTATCACATGTCACATGTGTATATCCTGTTTTTTCCCGTTTCCGTAAGAATTTTTATTTTGCTACTTCTTTTTTTGAGTGGAGCGCGGCGTTGAGTTCTGCCACTTAACACGCAATGCCTCCAGAATTCAGCAGAAAGTGGAGAACGGAGTGCGTTAACACTACGTTCCCTCTGCCTACCGTGCTGTGTGCGGGATACAGCGTGAAGCTGATTTACTTTTTTCTTACATTTCTTAATCATCTAGGTAACAAGTCAAATTTTAACTTTCTATGTCCAGTTCATTTTTACTTGTGCTTTGTCTTGCACTTATCTCATCAGTTTTCTAAATATAGACATTTAAACATTACTGTATTTTAACTTTTGTTGATAACATCGACATTTAAAAACATACTTATTTTTAGATTCATGCTGTATTCCGCACATAGCAGGGCAGGCAGAGAAAACGTAGGAACCTAGTGTTAAGATACTCTGTTCCAATAAAGACACTTCCGTAACCCACTTTCCGCTGAATTCTGGAGGCATTACGTGTTGATTGTTGGAACTCAACCCCGCGCTCTCACTACCAGAGCGACGACTTGAAAATATTTCAGCTCTAAGAGTGGGAATCAAACCCTCAACCTGTCACGCTTATAGTCGCACGCTTGTGCCCCTACGCTAATATTGACCTCAAACTAAATCGTTATGTATATTATGGTACTGTAGTCAAAACGGGCGAAGCCGAGAGCCTAATTAATACGTTTACTTATCAAGTAAGAGAAAAAATATATATTATATAACATGTTTAAAGAAACCCATGTGTTAATTTCTTTATGTCAAGATCTCAATCTTTGTAGACTTTATAGACATTAACAAAATAAAATCTCATAAGATTAAGGATTTTGTCGCTTTTCTCACAGAAAATACTGACTCTACAAGAATAACTTGCTGGTTATTAAACTTCCTAGGCTTCAATTTTTGCTATGTGTTTCTACAAAAACACGATCAACTGTAAAAAATCTATTTTGATCTTGATACTTAAATTTTTTTATATATATTTTTACTTTATTTATGTATATTAAAATTGTGATCCTTTAGAAGAATCAGCTATTCAGTAGACACTTTTCGTGAAAATGTATGTAAATATAATCAACATAATATTAATAATTATATGAGGGTGAGCAGAATTAAATCCATCGCAAATTTGTTTATACGAAGTTCGTTCATATCCTTAGATTATTTGCATAATTAACTTTTGATATACATGTTTTCCTTTAATCAATACGTTTACATATATGTAGCGTATACGCTTTCATTTGCAACATCGTTTTCATTTTTTAAGCTTCCAGTTTTATCCCGGACATAGCAGAGTAGGCAAAGGGAACCTGGTGTAAAGTGTAAAAACACTGCGCTCCCCACTTTCCTTATTGCGTATAAGTGACGGTTAGCAGTGCAAAATGGGCTTTTGAATTGATTATCTAACACAAAAATATTTTTTCAATTTGAATTTGTACTTTATGAGATAAGTGCGTTCCACCAAACTCATTACCTTTATAATATTACTACCTATAGACATAGAAGTATAAATAGTATAAAACTAGCGACCCGCTCGCGGCTTCGCCCGCTTAAACCACAAAATTATTTAATTAACACACTGAATTATGTTCGTGTTTTGATATACCTATAATGTATGTTTGCAGCGCAATGAAGATTTTTAATGACAAATTTATTAAAACTTTAGGTCGCATTTTCGTACCTCCCATGAGAATCTTCACTTGAATTTTTGAAATAAAAACATAACTTATCGATACTTACAATAAAATCCTAACTCATCGGTGGCTGTACATGGAAGATATTACAATTAACATTGTAATAGAACTTGGTCAGTTTGTCTGTTTGTCTGTGAATTTGTTCACGATAATCTCAGAAACGGCTTAACCGATTTAAATCCTTTTTTGTTTGCATTTTGGCAATTTAATATTAGTTTTATTTTAATCAGCTTCACGCTGTATCCCTCACACAGCAGGTTAGGCAGAGGAACTCTAGTATTAAGACACTCCGTTCCCCACTTTCTGCCGAATTCTGGAGGCATTGCGTGTTCTCGTTCTTTCGTGTTCTCGTTCGCTCGACACCAGAGCGAAGAAATGGAAATATAAATTTAAGTAAATATTTCATCTCCTCGAGTGCTTGCACTTCGTGCCGCTGCGCCACGACTGGCCTCAACTGGACTGGACTTTATTTTAATCGGTTCACACAAAGTCAAAACCAGATCCACGCTTTATCCCGCCTTTAGCAGGGTAAAGATTATGCGTAAGATTATGAGATTATGTTGTAATGTAAGGATTAAGATATTGCGTATAATGTGTGACTGATGTGCGAAATTAAAATATTATTAAACGAAATGAAAATATTATTAAATTATAATTCAATCCTCCAAGTGGGGATCGGACCCACACCAGTCGCGTTGCAGCCACAACTTTGGCCTTTAACAAAGAACAGAAGAGAAGCGCGTCAGCGCTCCTTTTACGGAAATAGCATATAGGTAAAATATTTTAATTCCATACCTAAAGAATTTAAGCAACAGTGTAGACGTAAGTTTTTTTTTTTCATTTCACGATGTTTAATCATATCTATATTTCGTGTGAGGCAGTTACGCTTTGATACCAATAACGTAAACACATACTACTACAAAAATACTACTAAAACCTTTAGATTTTAGAACTTTGAACTTTGCCGCCAAAACCTACAGCTCGATTTCGGAATGAGGCGTATGCGGCGGTCTCCCTTTGATAAAAAAAAAATGTGCGTGCGTCGTTCTTGACAAATTGTATTTTATTTTACAACGATAATTTTATTATTTATTCGCGGCTTTGTCCGCTTGAATTACATGATTACTCTTTTAAGAAATATAGATATTACAAACAGCCTTAACTAATAATTAATTGATTTGGATTAGTACTCACGATATTATTTGCAAAATAACTTATCTAGCTCCTGTACAGTTTTTAAATTAGTAACATATATTATTAGTTAAATATATAATTGATATACAGAATATACGTAGAAAGCACGTTTTTGCTCCCAAAAGTTATTTTTTTATACGTTTCTTAAAAAAATATTAATAACATAAACGAACGAACGGACTGAAGAACCTATTCAAAATATTTCTTTGAATATTAAGTCATTCTTTATCACTGTGTTAAATAATTACGAATTAAGCTAGACTGTTACGAAGGTAATCTTCACCAACAATTCAATGTAGTTTACTTTATAATTAGTACTATGAACAATTGTACTTTAAGAATACGTAAATTTATCAACAGTCAAATAAATAAGACGTTTCTAAAGTCATTCTTTTGGACTTACAATTGAACTGTAACCATTCGAGCATTGTTAGAAAAATATTACAATGTTATGTTAAATTTATTATAAGTATAGATTACACTTACATGACGTAATTAACGTTAAGCAGATAATAACTCAACAATATAATAATTTATTTCTTAATAATTTCTTTTTTTATTCAAATATAAATATCTTTAAAACTTTAAGTACATTATTTTTTGATAAAGTGTAGCGGTAACCTTTCCAAACTATATTATCTTTTATGCACAGCGCCATCTATTAAGATCCCATCACAATTAGTGATAGCGTTACGCGTATGGAAGAGAGTATCAAGATTCGTTAGTACCTACTATTGGTCAATAGATAGCGTTCTTGTATCGATTTTTTAATATGTCAAATATAAACTTCTTGAAAACTTAAATACTTATATCTTTAGTATTAAAATGATTAATATTTTTTAGTATTAAAATGATTAATATTCCTTCCGTCGTAATTAGTGTTTAACTCCACAGAACGTTTTTTGCGTTATCAAGATTCGTTAGTACCTACTATTGGTCAATAGATAGCGTTCTTGTATCGATCTTTTAATATGTCAAATATAAACTTCTTGAAAACTTAAATACTTATATCTTTAGTATTAAAATGATTAATATTTTTTAGTATTAAAATGATTAATATTCCTTCCGTCGTAATTAGTGTTTAACTCCACAGAACGTTTTTTGCGTTATCAAGATTCGTTAGTACCTACTATTGGTCAATAGATAGCGTTCTTGTATCGATTTTTTAATATCTCAAATATAAACTTCTTGAAAACTTAAATACTTATATCTTTAGTATTTAAAATGATTAATATTCTTTAGTATTAAAATGATTAATATTCCTCCCGTCGTAATTAGTGTTTAACTCCACAGAACGTTTTTTGCGTTATCAAGATTCGTTAGTACCTACTATTAGTCAATAGATAGC